>JAIUZE010016379.1:0-44484 GCA_022085475.1 Heliosperma pusillum | reverse complement strand
AATTTACGTAATGACTTTAAATATTAATGTTTCGAATATATGATATTCCATTCGCATGTATCGCATGTTTTGTGACGGTTTTTCATATATCCCACTTTGAGTCGGTTTTACACATGTTATGGTTTGAGCACTATTGTTATGTGCTTTGTACTCTCATTCCCTTGGCTACCTCTTCGTTCGTAAGGCTGGAATGTCAGAACGAGGAGTGTATCCTTACTGCTTGATTGCATGTGTTAGTGGGCATATGACGACGTTGTTGGGAGGCGAACGCTATGCGTTGATCGACCCGGCCGTCAAATGTTGTATACTTGCGAGGTGGTGTCATTGCATGTAGCGTACCGCTTGTTATGATGCTTGTGCTCTTTTCCGCCTCTTTCGTGAAGGTTGACCGAATTTGGGGTACTCGGCGTCTATGATTGACCGAGTCTTCGATGCGAAATGTTTATCGCATGTCGAATCGGAAAATGTGATTCCGTGAGTCTGGGCAGGTTTAGACTAGGACCGCATTATGATCGTCGTTCTACCAGGAGGAAATTAGTCTACATATACGAAATGTATTGAATCGTGTATGCGTTCAGGGAAATGTTTATCCCGTGGATGTGATTTTAATCATACTTGTCATGTACACGGTGCTAGTGCGTGTCATTTACCGTGAGAGATGTTGTCAACGTATTCGTACGTTTGGATGGATGATTATATGATTGATTATTTGTGATCTTTGGATGACTTGACTTGGTTTGTTTGTCGAGTCTCAATCTTATCAAACTTATGCTCCTCACGGTAAGATGCAAGCCCTAGTGAGTGTATGGTTGCCTAAGAGTGTCATCCCCGAGTCTATCGATAATATGATGGTTACGGCTTTGTACTTCATGCACCGATATATTTATATATATTGAATCTCCTATTTATCCTTTTCGTAATTCACATGTATATTTATATATGCATGCTTCTACTTTTATATTTCCGTTTAAGTTCGTTATTTGTGATATGGCTGGGAGAACTCGGAGTTACTCCCCACTGACTGTGGCGTTCATGTTTTTCATGGATGAACAGGTTGCTTACTTGGATGGCTTTTTGCTTGTGGTATTTTGGGTTCGAGTGTGAGCTAGAGGGCGTTGGCCTGGATGAATCACCTCTAGACGTTGTTTAGCTAGTTTGCTAATAACTTTGTTACTTGATAACATTTTGAGAGACTTAGTCTCTTTGTAGTATATTCTACTTTGATTTTTAATTATTTGATATTCCTCGTATTTTATCTTAGCATGTAAAAAGTTTTAAAAACACCGTATTTTCCGCTATATAAATCACATGCTTGTTATGTTTTATTTCCGCATTCGCGAGAGTTGTCACAACCAAACACACGAATAAACTCATAGTTCTCCTCGAGAATCGCATGGTCATTCATGAAGGCTATCCAATTACTCTCATGTGGATTACTTGTTATCAACTTGTCATGCTCCAAGCATACAACTTATCAAGGTATGTGCATATATTGGCATATATGATTGGCCTAATGGCAAAAACATTTGCAATCATTTGTATCCTCTCTCATCTATTACTATAGATTTTGGATACCTACTCCAAGTCTTTCATCTAGAAATGATTTCCCAAACACTCCTCCAAGGATGGCAATGTCAGTACATCATTCCCAATGACCAATATGTCTCCTACATACAAGACATGGGAGATATTCATGCTTTAGACACAATATGCTTCTTCCAAGTCTTTCATCTAGAAATGATTTCCTAAACACTCCTCCACGGAAGGCAATGTTAGTACATCATTCCTATTGATTGATATGTCTTATACATACAAGACATGCAAGATATTTTGCTCCCACTAATCTTCATGTCCATACATGACAAATTTTCACTCCCACTAATCCTCATGTCCACACATGATAGATCTAACTCCCACTTAACTACATGCATAAAAATGGCTTATTCGACAATTGGAGGAAACCATTCTCTCTTGTTAAGCAATGATTATTACAACCTCTCAAGTGCTCTCTTAAGGTCACACATTGATCTCCTAAGTTTTGTACGACAAGTTGTCCACTTCTAAATGCCCATTTAGAAAGGTAACTTTAAACAACTCATTGTCACTTTGTCATACATATACTTTCAGCGAGGTGTAGATGCAATAATCTTGGTTCTCAAAGATGGTTATATTTTAACTTATATACAATACTTTATAATAAAGTTTTATTCACCCTAGGGAGGTCCAAACTTCCCCATGTAATTTTATATGTATAGTATCCATCTTGTATTCTTAAGGCTCTTATGCAACAAATTCTAACTGGAAATTATAACCGCCAATCTATAAATCATAATTGTTACTTTCAAAAAGTAGGTATTTTCACTATAAGCTTTCATTATAAGCTTCCGACCTTGGATGACTTAAGAACATTTTCTCTTGTCTTTGTTTGTGGCATATTTTCTCCCTCTCTATCCTTTAGTAAATACGCTTATTTACGTGAAGGATAGCACCATGAGCCAGAAACAGTTTTTTTTCTTTAGCTGTATATGAGAAAATTCTTGTAAGGATAGCTTCATGAGCTCTATTCCTTAGTCACAAACAACTTTGTTCTCCAGGTATAAGTGGGGTATGATGCTCGTATTAACTCTTATTAACTTTGAGCGATCTATAGTAGACTTATTTGGTTAGACTTTAGTATTCTAGCTTCTCTATAGACTCACTCTATTTAAGCAAAATACTTGGACTCTTATCCATGTCTTGAACAAATTTAGGATTCTTAACCCTTCCATAGCTAGTATGGAGTCTAATTGGTGTTTGAAAGATCTTATCTTAGGGCTTATATGGATTGTAAATCCCCAAATGTGGGTTCATTAACTCGATTAGACTATGCATTTGATCTTTCTTATTTCAAATAAGTTGTGATACTTAGTCACATGTCCATAAGTGAGAATCCAATTCAAAACTTAGGTAATTAAAATGATCCAATCATTATATTTTATCATATGATCAATTTGTCACAATACTTCATGTTTAAGATATTAACTTTGTATAATGAAAAGTTTAGAACATAAATTCCACAAACATAATGACTTGGGTTGAAAACCAAACTATCATTATAAAGTGCAACAATTGTCTTTCAAAATGGAAATAAAACCAGTTTCCATTTCTTAAACAGAAATTAAAAAGTTCTAAAACGACATTCAAAATACAATAACTAGGAAGACAAATAACAAGATAATGCAAAGTCAATCCATAGGTCTCCTTTATGTGGTCTCTACCTTAGCTCCCTCATCTCATAGATCCCCTTTAGCTTGCTTTGCCTTGTCTTCTTCTCATGCCCTAAATCCAATTTAGGAGGTTGAGAACTACAACTTGTATCAAAAATACCAAAGTTGAGATTAATATCAATAACATAAACATTCGGGAGAACTATTATCTACTGGAAGAATTCGTCCAGTCTTAATATTTCCCAAATATCTGGGGCAAATACGTTTCCAATGGCCTATACCATTACAATAATGGCACTTGTCTTTGGAGGCAACACCCTTCTTAGACTTAGAAGAACTATTCCTAATAGCCTTTCTTTATCCTTAGAAGGTGTGGGCTTGTTCCCTTTGTGTCCACTCTTCTTGAACTTCCCTTTGCTTTTGTCATTTGATGTTCAAAACATCTTTGCTAGTGCTAGCATGGTAGCCCATATCACGCTCGGTTTTCACAACCATTTTGTGAAACTCATGTATAGTCGTGGTGACGATTTGAATTGCATGTTGAAGTTCACCCTAAAATTAACAAACCCTTTGATATGGTTTAGGGAGTGGAGTATTCGGTCAATCACAAGTTTCTCAGGAATCGTTATTCCTTACTTCTTGAGTATCTCGAAATGCTCAATCATTTGAGTACATGGGAGCAAACATATTGACAATCCTTCATGTTTAAGGTCGAATAATTAAGAAGCGACTTCATATTGAATGATCCTAAGAGCTCGTGAAAACACGGTCACGAGTTTAGTGTAGATCTCATACATGGAATTCATCTTTATGACATTCCTTTGAAGCTCGGCATCTATAAAGAAGATCAAAACATTCTTGATCGTGGCCGATTCTATTTGGTAGGTCTCATAGGCCTCCTTTACGGCGTTAGTTGACCTTGTATTTCGAAGCGTTGGGAGAAGCCTTGGTGAGGTAACGAAGCTTACCATCACCTTTGGTGGCAAGGCAAAGTTGCCCATTCCAATTCGCGAAATTAGAACAATTCTTTTCGAATTTGCATTGATCCATAAAGGATCTAAGCCATGATACGGTGGTGAGTTGTGGTACGGGAGGTCGAACCTCGTTATCGTTTGCCTACATTGCGAATAAATAAGTTTGACTACAAAAATAGAAACATTGAAAGAAACATCAACATTTATCATTTTAAAATACTTGTAAACATTTTAAACAAGTTTGACATTTATATAATGAGCTCTACCGAAGTATATAAATGATTCCAAGACCCAAACCCTATATTAACTCGAATTTATGTGAGCCACGGACTCCACGACCTTTATTAATATTACTTGGTGGGTTATTTCTTTAACCGATTCTACAATTAGAATTCTTGATCGATGAAATACTTTATTGTCATCTTTAGCCCGGAACACATGGGCCACGGACCCTAATATTTCCGTTGAGTTCAACCAAATTTCGATGCAATAACGATTTATTGCCCCACTTACCCAACGTAATAAGTTTAGCACCTCGGTGAGCCGAACCTACTTCCTTACGAAATTGGGATTCATGGGTTCTACTATTTTTTAAGGTTAAGTCTCAATTATCAAAATAGAGGTCAAGCCAATTCATATTATCTATCTCCTTTTTAAGTGAACTAAATAGGTGAACTATCGATAATTATAATTGACGCGGTCGATTGACTCGATAAATTGCATGTGTTGTTTAAGTTGCGATTTGGCATGCATGTAACATATAAATAAAATGCAAGCAATAAAATAAATTCCTAGTATGGCCTTCCTAAAATAATAGAAAATCAAATTAACTATTACAAATTCGAAAACCAACTCCTTGGTCCCTTGAACTTCATTTGTACGCCTCGCAAGGACACCATCTTCCTTTTGGAACGCCTTTCCAAATGGCACCGTCTTTAGAAAACTCTGGGATTACAAATGATATAATAAAATTACAAGGCTTTTATATTATACATTTGTAAAATAAAATGAAATAATACAATAAAAGTGATACGAGATCACATTAAATTACAACAGAATAATTATTCCCATACATTTCGGGTAATATCAATTAAAACCTAAGGCCACACTAAGACAAATTACATAATTCAAAAATTACATAAATCAAAATGACATTCATTCATTCAAAATGCACTATAATTATATGTAAAATCATGCAATATTAATGTGCCAAATCGCCCTAATAACCTTATATCGTATATAAACCCGGTTTTATGGAAATCCGTGATAATAACCAATTAAAATCACAAATTAATACTTAAATCAAATTTAATCCCAAGTTAATCACCCTAACTGTTTTAGAGTTCATTTTTAAAATAATGCTGAAAAAATAAGTATTTGTTGTTTTGGGTCGGGTTTAAAACTATTTATCAAAATGGTGTCCACGTAGGCTCGGGTTTTCGAAACCTGAAATACGGAACAAACACGCCATTCCCAATGGCGTGTCTTTAAATTTTTTATTTTTTTTTTCTAAAAAAAAAAAAAAAATTGTACTGTTCATAGACACGCCATTCCCAATGGCGTGTCTCTGTAAGAAAACCCGCCATTCCCAATGGCGTGTTTACTTTTAGTCAATTTTTGTAAGTTTGCATTTTCGTACTCACTAGAAACACGCCATTGCCAATGACGTGTTTCCTCCGTGTTTTTGGTTCGCGAAATCCGAGCCTACGTGGACACCATTTTGATAAATAGTTTTAAACCCGACCCAAAACGACAAATATTTATTTTTTGAGCATTATTTTAAAAATGCTTTCACTGTTTTAGGACTCAAAAATTAGTCTCCACTAATTATTTGACAATAATTCAACTCGGTTTTGCATTATTGCTCGGTTTTGACCCTTATTGACATAACTTTTATGCAACAATTCCGAATTACTAAATTCTCATTTCATGCTGCTTATGTTGATGATTTGTGGTTGGGTTCTGATAAGCCTTATTCTGTTAATGATGGGTATTCTTGGTTGAGACGTGGAAAAGATAGAGTTAACTGGAGATATGTGTGCTGGAATTCCCTGAATGTTCCTAAGTCTAGCTTCATTTTCGGGCTGCAGTTCAGAATAGGTTACTTACTAAGGACAGACTGATCAGAATGGGGGTTCTTGTGGATGATTCTTGTGAGATTTGTGGCAATGGAACAGAGACTCTGCAGCATTTATTATACGAATGCATTTACAGTAGGAAGTGCTGTCATATTCTGCAGGAAAAGCTTGGTGTATGCTTCAATTTATGTGACCTGGTGGACTGGCTAGCTGCTGGAAGAGGAAGAACTAAGCTACAGAGGAAGTACATTGGGGCTTGTCATATAGCTCTCATATACAAGATTTGGATAGTTAGAAATGAAGTGATATTTAAGCAATATATCAGATGTCTTGAGGATATAGTGCAGCAAGTGATGGAGGAGATCAATATTAGGTTATGCAAGTTGAATGTGAGCAAGCTGTCATCAAGAGAAATTGCTTGGTTTCGACAACTTAGATGATTTCTCATTTGATGTATTCTAAATTTTCATATGTAATGCTTGCTAAACTTTGTAACATTTGAGCTTTCAATATTATTTACCTTTCCTCAAATAAAACAATTCCGAATTAAATTACAATAATTTATAAATTTGAAAAATAAAATTTTGAATATTCTGGAACATTTCCTGGAACATTTCCAGGAACATCTTTATGTCAAAATTTGGTTCAAAAATTTTTCGAATCATTTTAGAGAAAAATATAGTTGCTATTAATCGATTTTATCAAATAAAATACTAAAATTACACGAAAATTAATCTAATTAATTTTCAACTTATAAATCTGATATGTACAATATTTATGAAACATAAGATCATTTTCTCATGCCAAAAATTCATTTTAGCTATTTATGCCAAAATAATCACTATTTATGCCTTTTTAACTATTAAAAATCATAAATCATGCAAAATAATCATATTTATCTTAAATTTTACATACACTAGGTAAAGTATTCATGTGATATCATATTAAAATTTTATGCCCAGGTTCGAACTACAACTATTGGTAGCAAATAAAAGTTCATTTTACTCATTAAAATGGGTTAATTTAACTAAAAATCATTAAATAAAGCAATAATCTTCCATAAATCATCAAAATGACCTAAAAACATTTTAGGACCATAAGTTATTTCATGCTCAAAATTTCGTGACTTTATCATATAAATCACTAATTTTCTAGTTTTATTTTGTTACTTTAACTCGTAAAAACTTCATAAAACCGATTGCATGCAACATCCTAGGCTCTGATACAATTTTTAGGTTCACATACCTACACTTACGACATTTATTAAGTAATACTAATTAACTCTTGCTTATAAAATTATATTTAACAATTAAATACAATCTTATAACAAATAAATTATACTTAACATTTTAAGTAACAATCTATAATTACATGTATGTAAAATGGTTTATCTCATACATAATTAATATAATCTACAACTTATTATAATTATATTTAACCAATCACTATTATCTCTAATGTTTCATAAACATTATACAACTTTGGTAATATAACATTTAATTACCAACATATATCTCATTTAATCATATTACAATAAGATATAATTCTCATATATAATTTGAACTCATTCAATCTAAGGGATTAATTAATCTATATCGCTATACAATTAATTTACTTCATGATTTGGGAATCGTCCTTTCGGTGTGACCTCAAGGGATCAACTGACCACCACCGTCATACGACAGTAATGTGAAACTCTAGTAAGTCAATCATTACCGATTAATGTGGACCAGTTGACTATAATGTTAATCATCCCTTTGTATTCTTGTTAATGAGATTTAATTAAGTGATCGCACTATTGTTGAGGACACTCACTCCAACAAGTACATCATTCCTAATGATTGATATGTCTCTTACATACAAGACATGAAAGACAATGTACTCCCACTAATTTTCATGTCCATACATGATGATTTTTCTCTTCCACTAATCCTCATGTCCACACATGATAGATCTAGCTGCCACTAAACTACATGCATAAACATGGCTCTTCGACAATTCGAGGAAACCATTCTCTCTTGTTATGCCATGAGTGTTCTCTTAGGATCACACATTGATCTCCTAAGTTTTGTACAACAACTTTTCCACTTCTAAATGCCCATTTAGAAAGGTAACTTTTAACAACTCTTTGTCATTTGTCATACATATACGTGGTGTAGATGCAATGATCTTGGATCTCAAAGATGGTTATATTTAAACTTATATATAATACTTTACAATAAAGTTTTATTCACTCTAGGGAGGTCCAAACCTCCCAAGGTAATTTTATATGTGTAGTATCCATCTTGTATTCTTAAGGCTCTCATGCAACCAATTCGAATTGGAAATATAACCGCCAATCTATAGATCATAATTATTACTTTCAAAAAGTATATATTTTCACTATAAGCTTTCACTATAAGCTTCCGACCTTGGATGACTTAAGAACATTTTCTCTTGTCTTTGTTTGTGGCATATTTTCTCCCACTCTATTCTTTAGTAAATACGCTTATTTACATGAAGGACAGCACCATGAGCCACAAATAGTTTTGTTTCTTTGGGCGTAAATGAGAAAATTCTTGTAAGGATAGCTTCATAAGCTTTATTCCTTAGTCACATACAACTTTGTTCTCCAGGTATAAGTGGGTTATGATGCTCGTATTAACTCTTATTAACTTTGAGCGATCTATAGTAGACTTATTTGTTTAGACATTAGTATTCTAGCTTCTCTATAGACTCACTCTAATTAAGGAAAATACTTTGACTCTTATCCATGTCTTGAACAAATTTAGGATTCTTAACCCTTCCATTGCTAGTAAGGAGTCTAATTGGTATTTGAAAGATCTTATCTTAGGGCTTATATGGATTGTAAATCCCCAAATGTGAGTTCATTAACTCGATTTGACTATGCAATTGATCTTTATTATTTCAAATAAGTTGTGATACTTAGTCACAAGTCCATAAGTTAGAATCCAATTCATAGCTTAGGTAGATATAATGATCCAAACATTATACTTTCTCATATGATCAATTTGTCACAATACTTTATGTTTAAGATATTAACTTTGTATAATGAAAAGTTTAGAACATAAATTCCACAAACATAATGACTTGGGTTGAAAACCAAGCTATCTTTATATAGTACAACAATTGTCTTTTAAAATGGAAATAATAACCAGTTTCCATGTCTAACACGGAAATCAAAAGTTCCAAAACGACATTCAAAATAACTAGAAAGACAAATAGCAAGACCGCCAAGCTAATCCTTAGGTCTCCTCTATGTGGTGGCTACCTTATCTCCCTCATCTTGGAGATTCCCTAAAGCTTGTTTTTCCCTAAAGCTCTTAATCTAATTAGGAGGATAAGAACTATAACTTGTATCAAAATACCAAAGTTGAGATTAATATCAATAACATAAACATCCGGGAGAACTATTATTTACTGGAAGAACTCGTCCAGTCTTAATATCTCCCAAATATATGGGGCAAATACGTTTCCAATGGCCTATACCATTACAATAATGGCATTGGTCGTTGGAGGCGACACCCTTCTTAGACTTAGAAGAACTATTTCCAATAGCCTTTCTTTGTCCTTAGAAGGTGTGGGCTTGTTCCCTTTGTGTCCACTCTTCTTGAACTTCCCTTTGCTTTTTGTCATTTAATGTTCAAAACATCTTTGCTAGTGCTATCATGGTAGCCCATTTCACGCTCGGTTTGCACAATCATTTTGTGCAACTCATGTAGATTTGTGGTGACGTTTTGCATGTTGAAGTTCACCCTAGAATTAACAAAACCTTTGATACGGTTTAGCGAGTTGAGTATGCGGTCAATCACAAGTTGCTCAGGAATCATTATTCCTTACTTCTTGAGTATCTCAACATGCTCAATCATTTGAGTATGTGGGAGAAATAATATTGACCATCCTTCATGTTTAAGGTCGAAAAACTAAGAAGCGACTTCATATTGAATGATCCTAAGAGCTCGTGAAAACATGGTCACGAGTTTAGTGTAGATCTCTTACGTGGAATTCATCTTTATGACATTCCTTTGAAGCTTGGCATCTATGTATAAGATCAAGACATTCTTGATAGTGGCCGATTCTTTTTGGTAGGTCTCATAGGCCACCTTTACGGCGTTAGTTGACTTTGCATTTAGGAGCGTTGGGAGAAGCCTTGGTGAGGTAACGATGCTTACCATCACCTTTGGTGGTAAGACAAAGTTGCCCATTCCAATTCGTGAAATTAGAACAGTTCTTTTCGAATTTGCATTGATCCATAAAGGATCTAAGCCATGATACGGTGGTTAGTTGTGGTGCGGGAGGTCAAACCTCGTTATCGTTTGCCGACCTTGCGAATAAATAAGTTTGACTACAAATTAGAAAAATGAAAGAAACATCAACATTTCTCGTTTTAAAATACTTGTAAACATGTTAAATAAGTTTAGAATTTATATAATGACCTCCATCCAATTACATAAATGATTCCAAGACCCAAATCCTATATTAACTCGGGTTTATGTGAGCCACGGACTCCACGACCTTTATTAATATTACTTGGTGGGTTAACTCTTTAACCGATTCTACCATTAGAATTCTTGGTCGATGAAATACTTTATTGTCATCTTTAGCCCGGAACACATGGGCCACGAACCCTAATATTTCCTTTGAGTTCAACCAAATTTTGAGCAATAACGATTTATTACCCCACTTACCCAACGTAACAAGTTTAGCACCTCGGTGAGCCGAACCTACTTCCTTACGAAATTAGGATTCATGGGTTCTACTATTTGGTAAGGCTAAATCTCAATTTGTAAAATAGAGGTCAAGTCAATTTATATTATCTATCTCCTTTTAAGTGAACTAAATAGGTGAACTATCGATAATTGTAATTGACGAGGTCGATTGACTCGATAAAATGCATGTGTTGTTTTATGGCGATTTGGCATGCATGTAACATATAAATAAAATGCAACCATAAAATAAATTCCTAGTATGGCCTTCCTATAAATAGAAAATTAAATAACATATTTACAAATTCGAAAACCAACTCCTTTGCTCCCTTGAAATTCATGTGCACGCCTCCCAACGCAAGGACACCGTCTTTTTCGGAAAGCCTTTCCGAATGGCTCCGTCTTTAGGAAACTCCGGAATTACAACTGATATAATAAAGTTACAAGGCCTTTCTGTTATACATTTGCAAAATAAAATGAAATAATACAATAAAAGTGATACGAGATCACATTATATTACAACCGAATCAATATTCCCATACATTTCGGGTAATATCGATTAAAAAAAACTAAGGTCATACTAAGACAAATTACACAATTCAAAATTACATAAATCCAAAAATGACATTCATTCATTCAAAATGCAGCATAATTATATGTAAAACTCATGCAATATTAATGTGCCAAATCGCCCTCATAACCTTATATCGTATATAAACCCGGTTTTATGGAAATGCGTGATAATAACCAATTAAAATCACAAATTAATACATAAAACAAATTTAAGTCCAAGTTAATTACCCTAACTGTTTTAGGACTCAAAAATTAGTCTCCACTAATTATTTGTCAATAGATCAACTCGGTTTTGCATTATTGCTCGGTTTTCACCCTTATTAACATAACTTTTATGTAACAATTCCAAATTAAATTACAATAATTTATAAATTTGAAAGTTAAAATTTTGTATATTCTGGAATATTTTCAGAAACATCTTCATGTCAAAATTTTTGTCAAAACTTTTTGAATCATTTTAGAGAAAAATATAGTTGCTATTAATCAATTTTGTCAAATAAAATACAAAAATCACACGAAAATTAATCTAATTAATTTTCAACTTATAAATCTGATATGTACAATATTTATGCAATATATGATAATTTTATCATGCCAAAAAATCATTTTAGCTATTTATGCCAAAATAATCACTATTTATGCCTTTTTAACCAATAAAAATCATAAATCATATTTATCTCATATTTTACATAAAGTAGGTAAAATATTCATGTGATATAATACTAAAATGTCATGGCCAGATTCGAAGTTTAACTATTTTTAGTCATAAAATGTTCATTTTACTCATTAAAATGTTTATTTAACCAAAACTCTTTAAATAAAACAATAATCCTCCATAAATCATCAAAATGACCTATACTCATTATAGGACCAAGAGGTATAACATGCTTAAAAATTTAGTGACTTTATCATATTAATCACTAATTTTCTAGTTTTATTTTGTTTCTTTAACTCGTAATAACTTTGTAAAACCGATTGCATGCAACATCCTATGCTCTGATACCAATTGTTTAGGTTTATATACCTACTCATAAGACTCTTCTTATGATATATTAATTCAATTTTTAATTAGTTTCCAAGATCTAGTGCATGCAAACTAAATAAAACAAAGTAAAGAAAGAAATTGTTCCTCACAATGTTGTTTTTGACGAAATGGGCGTAAGTGTGAGACTCCTTCTTACTTTTTATTCTTGAGCTATAATGATTATGGGATGATCTCCTTAAGTTTCAAGTGTAGAAACTCTCGTCTTGTTGCACTTAGACTATCCCAAATCACTCAACTATAGATTTACTAGAAGAATAGTTAAGTACCCTTAAAACGTTTACAATACTCAAAAATTACTACACTTAGTAATATAGTATTGACACAAGAACATAAGTTATATGAAACTTCTCAAGTTTCTAACTATATAATATTTTCTAGTGAGATGAAGATGTGTATTAAAATGAGATCAAAAGTGAATGAATTTAGATGAAAGACATCCTCTTATTCACTCACCAAAATCAGTGCAACATTAGCATGAGAGAGGGTGAGCATGCCATTGCTTTTTTGTCTTCACAATGCAATAAGTTGTTGTCTAGGTCTAGGTTGGAATCATATTGTCTAATTATTAATTAGCACAACCATTAAGACCTAACACCTACCCTAATCCCACCAAAACCGGTGCACCCATGTTAATATTGGTGTCCATTTTATTTTGTGATTTTGTGATTTGTCACATATGTGACATGTGACATGTAATAAATATGCATTTATTTAATTTAAATGCAATATCATATCAAATAAATTAAACTTAACACTTTAAGTAATAATTTATGATCACACATATATAAAATGGGTCATCTCATATTTGGTTAACATAATCTACAACTAATTGTAATTATGATCAACCAATTATGCTTATCTCAAATGTTTCATAAACATTAAGCATTCTTACTAATATAAAAATTATATTATCAAATTGAATCTTATTTAATCATATTACAATAAGATATAATTCTCACATGATATGTAAACATGTTCTGTTTAAGGGTTTAATTAATCTGTATCGTTATACAATTAATTAACTTTCATGATTAGGGAATCGTACTTTCGGTGTGACCTCAAGGGATCAGTTGATCACCACCGTCATGCGACAGTAACGTCAAACTCTAGTAAGCCAATTGTTACCGATTAATGTGGATCAGTTGACTATAATGTTAATCATCCCTTTGTATTCTTGTTAATGAGATTTAATTAAGTGATCACACTATTGTTGAGGACACTCACTCCAACACCTCCCCTTCACAAAACCACCCTGATTAGGGCTAAAGATAGTATGGAGGATTGATCCAAGTCTAGCACAAAGCAGTTTTGCAATGCATTTATAAATCATGTTGCAGCAAGCAATGGGTCTATATTCAAGCACATTACTAGGCATGTCAACCTTAGGAATGAGAGTTATAAGAGTAGCATTAAGTTGTTTAAGCAGACAACCAGTGTTAAGAAAATCAAGAATAGCATCACTAACCTCAGGCCCTATGATATTTCAAGAATCTTTGAAGAATTGACTTGAAAAACCATCAGGTCCTGGTGATTTTACTGAGGGAATAGAGAAAAAGCATTGTCTGATTTCTTCATGAGTTACAGGTTTCATCAACATGGGAATGTGGTGCCCAGAAACCACATTACCAGTTCTAACAATAGGAAAATGCACAGGAATCGTATTCTTCCTAGAGCCATGAAGATCTTTATAATAATCCAGGAAAACAACTTCTATGTGGGCAAGGTCACTGTGAAGAATTCCTTGGGCATCTCTGATATTTATAATCTTGTTATGAATGTGTCTAGCTTTGATGTGTCTATGGAAGAAAGCAGTGTTTTTATCTCCCTCCTTGAGCCACTCTACTTTAGCTATCTGTCTCAAATAGCTAAGTTGAGCTTTGTGGAGAGTGAAATATCTAGCAGCAGCCTCCTTTTCATCTTTTCTTATATCCATATCATGTGGGTTAAGATGCATCTTACTCTGAATCTCATCAAGAACAATTTTAGCTCCTTCAGCAGCATGCTCAATATCAGAAAATTTTGACTTATTGAGCAACTTTAGAGGTTGTTTAAGGTTTTTGAGCTTCCTCACAACATTGTACATCTTCACACCATTAAAAGTTTTGCTCTATTCATGCTGCACAATATTCATGAATTCAGGAGCTTGCCCCCACATGTTAAAGTATCTGAAATGATGTTTTCTGATAAAGCTATCCTTCCTTCTATAACAGATAGAAGGATTGTGATCAAATAGGCCTTCATTCATGAAATAAGCATAACCTTCAGGGTACATATCCACCCAAGCATTGTTAACAAGAATTCTGTCCAGTCTAGAAAACACCTTAGTAGTAGGATCATGTTTGTTATTCCAGGTATAAAAGAAACCTTGAGCTTTGATATCAATCAATTCACAATACTCCACACAATTTCTAAAATCTTCCAGCTCAGACCAAAGAACAGGGCTACCCAGTCTTTCATTAAAGTTCAAGAGACTATTGAAATCTCCCCCTACACACCAAGAGCCACTGCAAACATCCTTTATACTTCTTAGTTGCTACAATAAGTGAATTCTCTCAACATCAGAATTAGAACCATAGACAATAGTAAACCAAAAGTGATCACCAATACTATTATCAATAACGCTCACAGTAATTTGTTGATCAGAACAGTCCAACAAAGATACCTGAAACATATGAGGTAACCAAATGATCCACACCCTACCTCCAGGATGATGGATATTATTATTAATACCATACCACCTTCCACCAAGGTTATTAAGAACATGCTGAAAATTATGGGATTTAACCTTAGTTTCTACTAAACCATAAATACCTACTTTATTTTGGTGCACGAACCACTTAATGTCATTCTGCTTATTTGGGTTATTCATACCCCTAACATTCCAACATCCTAGATTATTCATGCTCATTAATGCTTATAGTTGGTGTACTTCCCCCTGACACAGGTATAACAGGTGTCATTGTTCTTGGTGAGGTCAGTATTGCAGCATAAGTGAAAGTGAAGGTCCATCCATGGCAGTAGGAGTCTGCAATATTCCTTTATGCCCAGATGATATAGTGCTCATGTTAATTGTGCCATTCTTAGAATTACCCACAACATGCAAACTAGTAGGTTTAAGATCAGGAACTTTATGACTAACATGCCTCCAAGCTTGAGTAACCTTTGGTACAAAAGTCTTCTTCCTACAAATCTCCTTACTATGCCCAATTCTCTTACAAGAAGCACAAATAACTGGTTTCCATTCATATTCAACAGTAACACTATTTTGTTGTCCATTTTCATCATTAAATACCAAACTATCTGGGAATGTTTGATCAATTTGTACTTCTACCATCAATCTAGCATATCCCAGCCGAGTTTTCTCCAAACTAGCATTATCTGAAATTCCTAGACCTCTAATTAGACTCCTCTAATTAGTTCATTAAATTACATTAACTTAATGATTTAAGATCTAGTTATCATGCATGCAAATATAAAAGCATAAAAGAAAAGATAAGACCAAAACATCCTTACATTGGGATTTTCGGTTCAATATGGGCACAAAAGAACTCCTTCTTATTGTTCTTAAGCATGAAATAAATGGATGATCCTCCATAAAACAACCTCCAAAGTAGAAGGTCTCCTTCTTGTTGCACCCAAGATTAAACCCAAATAATCTTAACTTATTATTAACTAGATATTAAGTAAGACATAATACTACTAATATTGGTATATTACTACTTTAGTAATATGTATATAATATTAGTTTCCATGTAGGTTTTGAGAGATGTTGAGTTTAGAAAGAGAAGTAAGAATAAGCATAATGAATTGAAGTAGTGCAAAAATGAACAACAATTGTTCAATATATAGGCCTTATGGCCGGTCACTATATGCCATATATGGCTCTTATTTTGCTTATTTTATTCACATGCAAAATGACTTTGAGTGTTTGTAGTAATTGTAATGATAATGGTGTCATAACAAGTCATTATCATATGATGGAGTGTGGTAGTAGTAGAGAATAAACACCATTGTTCTCCACTTGAAAGATCCGGCCTCCACATGTGAAATGTGGTCCATTTTGATTTTTGATATTTGTCCCACAAATACTTATAGTCATATGCTTAATTATCTTGTATAATTAAGTGTTAATTTGATCAAATAACAATTTTATAACTCAAATTAATAATCAATATACACTCAACTTTTAAGTGATATTTAACCATTATATCAATATATAATGGGTCCCACAATGTCCAGTTAATTTATTT
Source organism: Heliosperma pusillum (assembly GCA_022085475.1). Classification (NCBI taxonomy): domain Eukaryota; kingdom Viridiplantae; phylum Streptophyta; class Magnoliopsida; order Caryophyllales; family Caryophyllaceae; genus Heliosperma; species Heliosperma pusillum. Next base: position 27,652 of record JAIUZE010016379.1, on the reverse strand, counting down.
TACAACTCCTTGTAAATATAATTAACTAATTACCTCAAAATATATGCATAACCTCAACTAATTTAATGAATCAACGATTAATCATTAAATTAAATCTTATTTAATCGTATTAAAATAAGACGTAAAATTTATTCAGTCAGTTATCGTATAATTGACTAATAAACTTAAATGGAATGAGTTCGCAACTCAATTTCCAATAAATAACTCTCGTAACTAAACGTACATATCAAATATATGTAATGCTCTAATTAAACTGTATCGTATACAAATAATTAGTATTCTATTTGGGTCTCATCTTATAGGTGTGACCTAAAGGGATCAGTTGATCAACGCCGTCATACGACAATAACGTCAAACTCTAGTCAGCCGAGCGTTACCGATTTACGTTAATCAAATGACGTGGAGTAACAATATATATTAATCATGCCACGTATATTCCAAATGAGATTTATTATAGAAATGCACTATTGTGGAGGACACTTACTCCAACAATCACCCACTTGTCCGATACAAGTTGTGCATGTAGTAACACTTTTGCGGAGGACTCCTACTCCAACAATATCTCCCACTTGTCTCGACAAGTTGTGTGCTACCTATTCTCTTGTTTCTTTTGTGTCACATCCTCCCACTCATTGCAAGGTGTCTTACAGGTCGCACTTGCAATTGAAATTATAAATAGAGTAGTTTTCTCGATCTGGGAGAGTAACTGTCTAACCGAAAAATCTACCAGAGATCTCTTCCGAGCGTGGCCACGCATTTCCAGTTACTACTCCTCGAGTGGCCCGAAGATGTTAATACCCAACGTGGGTGGACAATTCCTGTTGACCCATCTTACACTGTATGATGCAGAACACCATGACCCAGAAGATGTCCATCGACCTCCTTTCACGGCACGACCTAGGACAAAAACCAAAGTCAATCGGAAACTACACCGACTCAGGTAAATGGTCGCCAGTCTAAAGAATCGACTCATAGGAATAAAATAGAAATCCCCGCCACGACCAGGCTTCAACAATTTTGATAAGGGAGTCTATTATGGTCACTGCCCGACAGAGTGTCTCAACAGTTTGTCTATGTAAACGACCAGTCATCTCCATGACCCCATGGTGCTGAACCAACCATCGATCGACTTACAATCCAGTCACTTCGAGACGTCACCTCAAATGAGTGACTAGGGACAAAACACTAAGTTCATCCTGTTCACTTGAATTGGGTTCAACCTTTCTTTCAATCAATTCGGATAAACAAAGTATTAAAATTTAGTCAAACTAAATGAAGGAGTTTTTAATGAAACTCTAACAATGAATGCGATTATCAAATATTTGGAAAAATTGATACGCTATCAATAATTTCATCTCTCATAATCTCTAGCAATTCAGGTGCATATTTCAATCCCCATCGAAATGACATGACTATCATGTTCAGCCTGTAAAAGGCATGGCTAATGAATTAGCAATACTTGCATCTTTTCCATCTTTCTGATTGCTATTTCTCTTTGTCTACGTAATCTCATATTACATAAAACTTTCTGAGTACGTGTCTAGGTTTGAATCTAGACTTAGGACTCTTGGCCTAAAGGTAGATTCCACTGTTTTACCAGTATCATGGGATAGGATATACAATTATAGGAACTACTTCTAGTCCCTCCAATACTGTCGAATCCAAGCTACTTTCATATGCATCATCATATGATGCAATGTAGTCCATTTCCGTTGTGAAATCCGCAATGATAAACTGCCTGGAACACTTCCAGCGGATACATGACATTTATATTTGAAAATGTCACTCCTACTTGGAACCTTTCCAATAGTCTTTTGTGTTTGCAACTCTTCCAACAGATAAATCTTCTATAAAACACAGCCTGATCAGTTTGGAAACTGAAGTCTGTGTAAACCCTTACACACAACTCACTATAAACTCCAAACACATGGAACATATCTTTAGTCCTTTGTAAGTACTTAAGGATGGTCTTTATGGCTATCAAGTGACTCTCACTTCGATTTGATTGCAAACGACTTGTCATGCTCAAAGCATGCGAAATGTCGGATTGAGTATACATCACAGCGTATATAATTGATCTCGCAGCGGAAGCAAAAGGAATCAATTATCATGTACTCAACTTCCTTGAACTAGTCAAAGATCTTATCAATATAAGAATTTTGACTCAACGCTAATATCCTTTTCGATTTATCTCCACAAATCCGGATATCTAAAAGATGTATTCTACTTCTCAAAATCTTATATCATCTAAAATGATCAATATGTCACCACATATAAGACTGATGAAAAACATATTACTCCCACTAAACTTCATGTATAAACATAATTCCTCTAGATATCGAGAAATATTTTATGACATGATTGACACACTAATTCCAACTCTTTAGTGCTTACTTAAGACATCCTCTTAAGCTTGCAAATTAACTTAGGATAGTTAGTATCTACGAACCCATAGGTGAATATAAAATATACTACCTCTTCTAGAATCGTATTCAAGAAGGTGGTTCTTAAGATCCAATTGACATCATACTATTATGATATGCTGTAATCGCTAAGTATACTCGAATGGATCGAAGAATTAAGGTTGGTGCAAAACTCTTTGCCTACCAATTTATCTTTGAAAACATTTTAATGTTCATCCATGCAAATTTTGATCTTAAAAATCAATTTACATTGAAGAGGTCGTACTTCTTCAAGTAAAATTTACCAGGTCACATACCTGACCATCATGCATGGAGTCCATTACGAATCACATGACTCTAAGCCATAACAAGAAGTTAGGACTAGAAACAGTCTTTATAAGTCACAGATTAGAATTCATCACTATAAAGAAGTGATAACATTCCACCTGACCTCTTATGTTCCGAAGAAACAACTACTGAACAAGCAATGAGGAAAACCTTTTCCGGACCATATGCTCAGTTTGTGGCTCTTGAAACATTTTCTCCCACTCTGTCTTATCAAGAAATAATCGTATTTTTATTGAAAGACAGCATCACGAGTCACAAACGCTTTGTTCTCGTGGTCAATGTAGGATTATTGAGCACTTGTTTAATTCGGACAACTTACAAATTAGGTACGCTACCCACCCATATCATATATGGAATGAAATCAGACTGTTTTAAATGTCTTTTAATATGGTGGGAAAAGAAATAGCAGACAAAAATATTAAGATCCCAAGGTTAGTCAAATGGCTCATTTTGACTTGACAAAGACAAAACCATATCGTATAAGGTTCTGTTTCTCTATTTAACAACGCATAATCTCATAATGTGTGTTAGAGAAGTTAACTCGTGAAACTATTTCACAATACTTTTGGTGAAAATCAAAGTCAATACTTAGATATTTATAGTTACGATTTAGTCGTAAGTCCCTGATCTAATACTCTTAGTGGTTAACTACTTCACATTGAAGCTCTTTGAACTTTTCAAAGATTTCTATTAACACCTCATTAATTAGAATCAAACATAATATCTACTTAAATCGTCGGTAAATAAAGTGAAGTAATCAATACCATCTCTGGTTGTGTTTGTTATTGGACCACACATATTCTTATGTAATGGGGCAAATAACTCATTAGGTCGATTTCTTTTTCAACAAAAAGGGCATGAATCATCTTGCCTTGAATACAAGATTCGCACACACCATAAGATTCAAAATCAAATGTTGTAGGGATATTAGTCAATACTAGTCTTTTAATGTGCTACACAGTCCAGAATCAAGATTAAATCTGGGTCACCAATTTTGAGCCTTTTTCAATCTATATGACAAGTAATTTCTAGTTTGGGTCAAGAATATAATTACCTTTGATTGGTATGAGATAATTATAGACCAAGTATAGGCATAACAGGATACAACGCTTGTTCCATTCACAAAAGTGAAACACTTGTGTCGTACACTAAAGTGGATACTATATTCTTTATTTAGAGGTCATGTACATAATAACGTTTATTAAAGTATACCTCTAAATCCAAAACTAGATTGATCACATTATAACTTTTTTATGTCTCTATAGAAATAAAACTACAATAGTTATATTTCCCTTGTACGTCGACATTTAATCATGGTTAGTCGTCGCACGAATCATTATTATATGCATTGAATACATTGATGAAAACCATAATGGGTATCTAATACCCAAAACTTGCATTTTAGCAAAATAAATGTCGATGATATAGATATTATGGGTGAAAATAGTACACCCAATTTCTAACTCTTTAGAAAACTTGGGGCAAATTCTTTTCTTGTGTCCTACACTGTAAGAATAGAATCATCAAAGGTTGGGTTCGACACCTTGCTTGGGTTTTGACTTTAGTATTCAAAATAGTCTTGCCTTTTTCCCTTGCCTTGTGTCAAACTCGTGCCAACCTACTCTTGAACCTCGTCTTAACAATTAAGAATATAAACATCATTCTTAGTGCTCCCACTCACTTTCATGAATCTCTACTTAGACAAGTATATTAGAGTTATTGTGAAGACTATTCTTCATTTCATTCATGGTTTTTCCTTCAAAAGGATAAACTTTTCATGAAGTGACTACGGTATTTGGTTATTCACGATTTTAAATAAATCGATTAACCTAGTCGTCCCAACTGATTTGGCCTCTTTTGAGGTAAGTCTCGATAAGGAGCATAATGACGACATACCAAAATACAAATATTTTCTTTGGAGCAAAAAATTGATGTACCATTGTTATAAGAAGACGTCACTAAAAATCAAAATGTTTTTGACTAAGTGTGACTTATTCATATAATCTTCAAAAGAGACATTTGCATTGGTGAATATGAGGATCAAAAGAAAAATTCATTTTGTCATTAGCTACGGTGGTTTAAACGGAGATTGCAATCAAAATGCTACCGTATAAAATAATGGAAACTCCTTTCCACGATTGAACGGATTTACAAGTTCGTAGAAGGATAAAATGTTTGTCATTTGCGCGTATAAAAGAAATATCAACGAAAAATAAACATTCATTGCTTATATATATAATTCACTTGTAAAACAATTTTAACAAGTCACTCATATAATGACCCCTCACGAAATTATATAAGTGATTCCAAGACCCATCTTTAGACAAAAATAGTCATCGCATGCTGTGGGAAAATATCCGTATATTTCACCTCTAAATTTCAGGATTATAACAAAATTATAAGATACGAAATAACGAGTCATATATGAAAATAACAATATGAATAAGAGATAAAAATCAACCTTTGGTCCTTGCAAATTAGCCTAAGAACAATATCAAAGGTATGATATCTCCTACTAGTTGCACCCAAAATGCTCCTTGATATGCCTTAATCGTGCTAGAACGATTATACAAAATTACCGCTAATTTTATGTGAGGTTTGATGATAGATCTAGAGAGAAAAATTGAGAGAAAAATCACCCTAGGTTTGATATTTGTGCCGTCACTTTTCAATTAATCAACCCTAGGTATTTTTTTTTCTTTTTATTCTCTCCTAATCATACTAGCTAGGTTTTCCTAAAATAAGAAATTGCAATTTTGGATCCTTTCCAAACCGATTTGGACCGAGTAGATATATCCATTTATTGCTTCATATTTTTTGGTCACACCTAGTAAATAACATCCATTGTATTATTATAATTATCATCACTAATATCGTCATCTTATTAATAAGTCCACTCAACCTTTTGCAGTCGATTTATTAATACATGTCTGACAATATTTACAATAATTATTACGAGTAATACATTTGCTTAATTAAATATAACGGTTTATATTTAATCACGAATTAACTGATTAGTTCGTTTAAGCTAACATTATTTACATTAATTAAATATAACAGTTTATATTCAATTTACGAATTAACAGTTTAATCCGTCTATCATCATCATTTTTGACTAACCTTTTAGTCAAATACATCGACTAACCTTTTAGTCGTATAAGGCATCAATATGACTATATTATTCATATAATCACATCTCTCAGACACATCCTATAGGTGTGACTTATAGGGACCAGTTGATCACCGCCATAATAAAATGACAATAACGTCAAACTTCTAGCGAGCCAACCATTATTGATAAACGTTAATCAACTGATTATTATACAAAGTATACCCTGTGAACCTACAGAGATTTATTTATGTTATTGCACTAACTGTGGAGGACACTGGCTCCAACACATGCTACCTTTATCTAAAAATGGTAAGTCAATACTTGACTAATTCTACACTTAGAACTCTTGGTTGACGGATTTCAACTAAATCCATCTCCTAGTCCCAAGATAACGCTTATCTCGTTGAGTCCAATCCAATTTTAGCTTGTGATCGTATCACCCTACTTACCCGAGGTAAAAAGGGACCCACGAGCGTGGTAGCCCTAATGAACACGGGGTTCATAGGTGCTTCAATTGGTAAGGCTAAATCTCAATTTTTTTAAGTTATGTGAGAGGTCTTGTCAATTTTGTTATTATTTCCCTATAAGCGAACTAAGTCGGTGAATTTTGAATAACTTTGAATTGACAATCGAGAAATAAAAATGCATGTTGGCGATTTTGGCATGTGCGGAAAAACATAAAACAAGCAAATAATAAATCCTAGTATGGCCACCTAGCTAATCTAATTAACTAGTAGATTACAAAATCGGAAACCAACTCCTTGGCCCCTTGCCTCTTCATGGCACCGTCTTTTGGAACACCGACTTCGGGAATCTCCGTCTTCATAATAATTAATTACAAAAAGATACAAATAAAATTCCTATTATACATTTGATCTAAAAATGAAATTAAATTATTACAAACGGCGATACGAGATCGCAAATAAAATTACAACCGAATCGGTATTTCCTTACATTACGGGTAATACCGATTAAAATAATCTAGGCCATACTAGGTACAACTTGCATTAAAAATTAAATAAATGACATTCATTCATTCAAAAATAACAACATAAATAAAATGCTGTAAAAATCATGCCAAAATCGCCCTTAACACTTATCATGCACATTGTAGCTCGGTTTTATGGATTTTATCGATTTTTAACCATTAAAAATCAATAATCAACACTTAAATCGTATTTAAGCTCAAACTAATTATCTAAACTAATTTGGAACTCAAAACTAGTCCCCACTAACTTTGTTTGTATTTAATTAGTTCGAATTGATCGTATTTGTTAAATATGAGGTTTAATCATAACATTTAAGAAGTAAACCCAAAATAAAATATAAAAATCATAAAAATTTGAAACCAAAAATTTTGTACATTCTGGAACATTTCCAGGAACTCTAAAAAAACAGAAAAATTTGCCCAAAAATTTTGAATAAATTTTATGAACAAATAAGATAGTATTCAACGGTTTTATCAAATAAAAACCATTAAATATAGTAAAATAGTGAAAAAAATTATAAAATTTCACCAAGATGATATAAATAATATTATAAAATGTAGAAAAAAATTTCAAGACCATAAAAGGACGTTTCAAATTTATGATCATAATAATCTCACTTTATTGACTTTTATCTTATAAAAATCAATCATCATGCAAAACTTAATTAAAAGTCACGAAATTTTACATACAGTATGTACAACATTCATGTGAGATCATATAAAAAAAATTCATGGCCAGAATCAACATGCAACTATTTTTAGTTAACTTTTAACATAAAACATGCATATTACATGATTTAAAGGCCATAAATCAAAATAAATAGAAAATCAATCCCTAAAATCACCAAATTTGACCACAACCATTTTGAGGTCAGTAGGTATGCATGCAAATCAAAAAATTTCGTGCAAACCAATTTTTAACACAAATTTTCAATTTTACCCAAGTTATCGTATAACTCGATTTTAACGCTTAAAATCAACATGCATGTAACAATTGAGCTTTGATCCCACATGAAATTCCTAGACCTCTAATTAGACTCCTCTAATTAGTTCATTAAATTACATTAACTTAATGATGTAGGATCTAGTTATCATGCATGCAAATATAAAAGCATAAAAGATAAGATAAGACCAAAACATCCTTACATTGGGATTTTCGGTTCAATATGGGCACAATAAGAACTCCTTCTTATTGTTCTTGAGCATGAAATAAATGGATGATCCTCCATAAAACAACCTCCAAAGTAGAAGGTCTCCTTCTTGTTGCACCCAAGATTAAACCCAAATAATCTTAACTTATTATTAACTAGATAATAAGTAAGACATAATACTACTAATATTGGTATATTACTACTTTAGTAATATGTATATAATATTAGTTTGCATGTAGGTTTTGAGAGATGTTGAGTTTAGAAAGAGAAGTAAGAATAAGCATAATGAATTGAAGTAGTGCAAAATTGAACAACAATTGTTCAATATATAGGCCTTATGGCCGGTCACCATATGCCATATATGGCTCTTATTTTGCTTATTTTATTCACATGCAAAATGACTTTGAGTGTTGGTAGTAATTGTAATGATAATGGTGTCATAACAAGTCATTATCATATGATGGAGTGTGGTAGTAGTAGAGAATAAACACCATTGTTCTCCACTTGAAAGATCCGGCCACCACAAGTGAAATGTGGTTCATTTTGATTTTTGATATTTGTCCCACAAATACTTATAATCATATGCTTAATTATCTTGTATAATTAAGTGTTAATTTGATCAAATAACAATTTTATAACTCAAATTAATAATCAATATACACTCAACTTTTAATTGATATTTAACCATTATATCATTATATAATGGGTCCCACAATGTCCAGTTAATTTATTTTACAATTCCTTGTAAATATAATTAACTAATTACCTCAAAATATATGCATAACCTCAAATAATTTAATGAATCAACGATTAATCATTAAATTAAATCTTATTTAATCGTATTAAAATAAGACGTAAAATTTATTCAGTCAGTTATCGTATAATTGACTAATAAACTTAAGTGGAATGAGTTCGCAACTCAATTTCCAATAAATAACTCTCGTAACTAAACGTACATATCAAATATATGTAATGCTCTAATTAAACTGTATCGTATACAAATAATTAGTATTCTATTTGGGTCTCATCTTATAGGTGTGACCTAAAGGGATCAGTTGATCAACGCCGTCATACGACAATAATGTCAAACTCTAGTCAGCCGAGCGTTACCGGTTTACGTTAATCAACTGACGTGGAGTATCAATATATACTAATCATGCCACGTATATTCCAAATGAGATTTATTATATAAGTGCACTATTGTGGAGGACACTTACTCCAACATTATCAACATGCATATATTTCCCAATTAAAGATGCCAATTTTCCTTGACAGTTTTCTCCCCAAAATTTGAGATTCAGCCCACATAACCGCAACCAAATTGGTACAGATTTAACATTCTCTTTGCCCAAAAAATATGGAAATAGAGAGAGAAAGCTCTGACCTCTCTCTTGGTCTAGGTTTTTGATTGCAATATGGCAAAAAACCCCTCTTCCAAGAAATCTCAATCAAAACACAAAACAAAATCGAAGGCTAGAATTAGATTATGTTTTAATAATACGCGTGAATTACATGTAGACCATTTTTATAGTGAAGATATTGCGATGGCATCTACTTCTAAGTCTAGGGTTCCACAATTTGCTCAAGCCAAAACTTTTACTTCAATTAATTCGATTGTGGGGATTCTACCATTAGATCTTGAAGCAATTGTTGAAGAACAGCAAGTGCATGGATCCACAGAAGCGAATGGTGAGAAGGAGAATGAATGGACAAAAGTTCGCAAAAAACATGGTAAATCTTCTTCTCCTATATTATCTACTAATATGCTCGCTATTCCCCAATTCACTAAGGAAGATGTCAAACCTGAAATTGAATATTGGAGTTCGGCAGTAATTTGCTATGTATTAGGGGGTTATCCACCTAAGGAGCTTGTTATTTGACACATAAGGAGACTTTGGGGGAAGTATAACTATGACAAAATCTCCTTTCTTTCAAATGGAGTGTTCCTGGTTAGATTTGCTACACTTGAATGCAAAGACTTGGTACTTAAACAGGGATTTCCAACGTTTGGATAATAAGCCAATTATTGTCAAACCCTGGGCTGAACATAATGCATTCTTAGTAATATAACAATTAAATTACGAAAACGAATCTTATTTAATCATATTACAATAAGATATAATTCTCACTTACAATATAAACTTAGTCCAATTTAAGGGATTAATTAATCTGTATCGTTATACAATTAATTAATGTACATGATTAGGGGATTGTCCTTTAGGTGTGACCTCAAGGGATCAACTGATCACCACCGTCATACGACAGTAACGTCAAACTCAAGTGAGCCAATCGTTACTGATTTATGTTGACCAGTTGACTATAATATTCATCATCCCTTTGTATTCTTATTATTGAGATTTATTTATGTGGTCGCACTATAGTTGAGGACACTCACTCCAATAGGATGTACTTAAAACTCAATCATGTAGGCCCTGGACCCGTTATTATGAGCTGGACTTGTTGGAGTAACTGTCCTCGACAGTAGTGCGAACACTTAATTAAATCTCAATAATAAGAATACAAAGGGATAATAAAATATAATAGTCAACTGGTCAACTGTAATACTTCGTATTTCTGTGTATAGGGGGCTCGGCCGAGTAGAGCTTACTTGACCGAGTACATAGGGTACTCGGCCGAGTAGAGGCTACTCGACCGAGTGATGTTGGTTGGTGTCTTTGGCTATGTTCTGATCTCGTGTACTCGGCTGAGTGATGTCAGCACTCGACCGAGTGAGTCGTACTCGACCGAGTTCATGATGTACTCGACCGAGTACGACGGAAATTGTGGATTAGTCGAACGGATGGTTAAAGGTTAATAGGAGGAGTTAATTTCATAAATTACTTTTACGCTTCTTAATTACAAACCCTAACTCTAAAATTCTCTCAAAAATCCTCCAGAAACCTTTCATCATCTCGTCCCGAATTCAACCTGTCTCGTCATCGATTGATTACTTTGTTAAGTATCTTTGTTTATGATTGATAAGGATTGATTATTGTTATATTGGCTACCCTAATGGAGTTGGGGAGAGGGAATTATGATGTTGATGGTATAATTATGATTTGTATAAGAGGGGACTTCGTAGAAGAATACTTTTGATTGCTTTGCTTGCTAATCGGAATTTGATATAAGGTAGGGTTTCCCTACTCAGTATTTGCATTGCTAATTGATGGCATGAGATTGTTGATTTACTATATGTGATGATTGTGATTGTGATATTGATGATGATGGAGTTGGAGTTATTGATGATGGTCACTGTTGTGACAATGATGGAGTTGGAATTATTGGTGATGGTTACTCTGATATGGGTGATTCCGTTGGGAGACGGATCACACCCCGAGTTTGCCCCCGTAGTTTTCCCCCTACGTGAGGGAGTGCACATTAATGATCCGGGTTTATCTTGCTATAGCGAGATGGAAGTTCGACGCCCGTGGCTGCGGTCCAGGGTCAATAGGTGGTTGTGTAGAGCAGGCTGGTAACCTGAGTCTACTGGGGTAACCGCTGCGGTGGCCCTCCGGTTTCTTTTGCCTTGTACTTATCTTCTACGTTAGTCGGTATATGCGAATACTAACCTCGTTATTGTTTTACAAAACTGTTGTGATCCATTAGGAAATGGTGAGCAGGTGATCGCAGGCAATTGTTAGCTTGCGTTGGAATCAAGGATGGGATCACCTGATTATGTCTAGCTTCCGCGTGTCAGTTGGAGTCGTGCACGTTAGTAGTCTTTTAAATATGTTGAACATTGCTAGTTATTGTTATCACGATTTCAGTATGGAATTTAATTATTGGTCAGATGGTATGCCATATCTTTGGGATTGTGTATTGACATATAAACTTATTAAATTAATGTCATTTCTTTATTGCTTGTTGTGATGTTACTACCTCGGGTAACCGGGATGGTAGCACTCTCATGTGTTAAGGGGGCCTTGTAAGGCACCTTGGTATACAGGGGTGTTACATCAACATTAATCGGTAACGATTGGCTTGCTAGAGTTTGACGTTACTGTCGTTTGACGATGATGATCAGTTGATCTCTTAAGGTCACACCAATAGGACCATTCCCTTAATTGTAAAATTAATTAATTGTATATCGATACAGATTAATTAAATCCTTAAATTAAACAAGTTTTATTTTTGATTAACGAAGACTAAATTTAATAATTAAAATGTTCTATTACTAAAATTGGTTATTGTTTATGAAACAATCTGAGATAAGAAAGGTTAGTTAATTATAATTACAAAATGTTGTAGATTATATTTACTAGACTTTATATGACCCATTTTATATACACGTAATTAAGAATTACTAGTCAATTTGTTAAATGTAATGTATGTGATTATGAAATGATATTTAAATTGTTAAATATGCATGAAAATATCCAATGAGATGTTATTTGCTACATGACATACAAAATTACAAATGGCAAATTAAATAAGATAAAATGGAGTCCATATTAACCTAGGGTGCCGGTTTTATGTGGATAGTTTAGGGTTGTAATTAGTTTATGGCTTTTATGAAAAACACCATAATTACACCTATCAAAACTAAACCTACCCTATTATTTTGATAAGACAAAAAGGGTGAGCATGCGTGGCTCTTCCCTAGGGCATGAAACCGGCCACCCCTAGACACCACGTAAGAATAAGTTCTCATTTTTACTTCAACTTTGATCTTATGCTTATCTCTCTATATCTCACTAACAATTTCTCTCATAAATAAGTTTATGAAGCTCCTTGTTATAATAGTCTAATATCTTCATATATATTACTATAGTAGTAATATTATTAGTATTAGATTTATGATTTAAGGTCACTAATAATATTGTCTAATTAATAATGTTATTAGCACTAGATTTTATGCATGTGCAATGCACGGGTTTACATTAATGTCATTTTCATAAATTTTCTATAACAATTAACTTGACTATAATAAAATATAAATTCTAAGAAAATAATATTGATATATTGAGTCAACTTCTATTTTTACCATATTTTACCAACCTTGTCAGGACTCGAGTTATATTTGACCTATATTATGATCCGTAAAATATTAACATGACTCTTCCGTTCAAATCATTTATTAGGTTTACATATGTTTTGATTAATATATTCACAAAAAGAAAAAAAAATGATCCAAGGTACATAAGAATTAAGCTCTATAAAACAATGTTTAAGAGACTCTAAGGATATTGGTTGATACATAAGTTTCAAATATGACTTCTACTTGTCATAGGATCATCCCACCTTATGCTAATTGTGTGATATGGAACAATTCTATATATATTTGTAGGTGGTATATTCACCAAACCTACATTATTTTTCAATGCGCGATAAATAACATACTAAGAATTACACCAAATATGTGCAAGTAATATGAGATTCTATACTGTAATGATACCATTGTTTTTACCACGAATCTTATTATATTATTTTTCATAATTAATACAAACTTTTAAGAGCTCTCTAAACAATGTTTGAGAAACTTAAACGATTTTGGGCTGATATCTAAGTTTCAAGAACAACTCCTATTTATAATCACATGATCACCCAACTTACGATATTTTTCCGATGTGGGACAATTCGTCTATTTATTTATGGTATATTCACCACAACTACATTATTTTTCAATGTGGGACAAATAACATATTAAGTAGTACACCATTTAAATTATTATTTATGATACTTTCCTAAATTAATTTTGATGATGTAAATTTCATTAAGATGGAGAAAATAATACAAACTTTTAAGAGCTCTATAAGACAATACTTAAAAGATTCGAAATATTTGAGTTGATATCTACGTTCGAAGGATGACTCATTTTTACAATAATTCTTTTTTGTGAAATGAAATGTTAAAGTTTTTATTTAAAAATTATAAACACCACTTGAATATAATATAGGATATGTATATTGAAATAATTAAAAGACTTTTCACTTTTTTTAATAAAACTTTCCTAAATTAAATTTTGATGATGTAAGTTTTTACTAATGTGGATATCTATACTATATATTAAATCCTGAAAACAAGGGACTTCCATGTAATTAAATAAAGTTATACAATTTAATTATACTATATAGTTTTCAATCGATAGCGATGTGTGATAGACATGATCAAGGAATTTCAATGTAAATACTATATAATTTTGGTTAAGTATAAATTTAGAAAATATCAAAATAGGGTGATTTTCCTTAAAATAAGCATGCCCCACTTATGGTATTCAGTAGTAGCATAGAATATACATTATATTAAAAATTTATAATTACTTAAATTACACATAATTATTTTGAAAACTATTAAAAGGTAAATAAATCAAGCTAGGTTTCCAAAAGATATAATATTGCATAATTATTCTAAATTGATTTAACATATATGTAATATATTTATATAAATATATGAGCCTCTTAAAATTGCATGTGTACTTGAATTGCATGCTTAATCATCAGCTAATCAAATTATAGTAATCACTCAGTTGAATAATCAAAGTAATAATATTGGAACCGAGAGTAATGAAATTAATAGCACAACAACAAAAGTAGTGAAATTTTCAATATTAATGCGGCATTAGTGAAAGTATTAATAATTACGCTGGGAGTAGTGAAAGTAACAATAATTACGACAGGATAGTGAAATAGCAGTAGAAAAAACGAATGTAATAAAAGAAACAACACAAACAATAAAAAAAAGTATATATGAATAATTAGCCGACCAATTGATTAAAGTAAAATATTAATAGTGAGAGTAGTGAATTGTCTAATAATTTATTTTATCGTAATTTTAAGATATATCATAAGAAAATATATTGATGATAAATTTATGAGTTATAATACTTTAGAGTATATTTAATTAAAATAAATTTTAATGATAAATATAGGAATACAAACTTGTAAGAGGTCTCTAACACAATATTTTAGAGACTCATTGGGTTGATATCTAACTTCCAAAGATGACTCATATTTATAATTACATGATCACCCCACCTTATGATAATTTTTCTATGTGGGACAATTATATTATTTATACGTAATATATTTACCTCACTTACAGTCTTATATTATGTTTCGTTATTTATTTTATATTATATTTTTGTTAAATAAAATGTAATTGTTTTTATATAAAAACTATAAATAACACTTGATTATAATAATATAGGAAATATATATAATACTAACTAAAATATTCTCCACTTTCCATTTTATATCTAGATTATTATATATGATATTTTCTTAATTTAATTTTTGATCGATGTGATAATATACTCTTAAGAACTCTCTAATGTGACAACCCTCGCGATAGCGGAAATAAAACATAACAAGCATGCGAATTAAATAGCGTAAAATATGAGATTTTTGAAACCTTTTTACATGACAAAGGAAAAGTACGAGGAATGTCAAATGAATACCAACTAAAGTATAAAATACTACAAGGAGACACAGTCTCTCAAAACGTGGTCAAGCACAAAAGTTGTTTAATAAACTAGCTAAGATTGTCTATGGGTGAATCGTCAATGCCAACGCTCGCTAGCTCACACCCGAACGTAAAAACAAGAAAAGATCCAGCCGAGCAACCTGTACATTGATAAAATATGAACGCCACAGTCAGTGGTGAGTAACTCCGGGTTTTACCAGCCATATCACAAGTAAATATACATAAACGGTAATTAACATGTAGAGACATGTATATATATATATATATACAAGTGAGTCACGTGAAGTACAAACATGCATTTCAATATAATATGTTATAGGCATATGGGATACCAAACAGTAAGCATCAGATTATGAACCGACTCGGGAAAGACACCCTTAGGCAACTATATACACACTAGGGCTTACATCTCACCGTTAGTGGCGTATACTTGATAAGGTAGAGACTCGACATACAAACCAATTCAATCATCTATTTCATGCAAGAGTCCAACTCAATGTTCACGTATAATTCAATTTACAAACAACCATCCAAACATACGAATATGACAACATAACTCTCACGGTAAATGGCACGCACTAGCATCATGTACAATAGCAAGACCAGTCAATGGAAGTCCACGGGATAAGACGTTTCCCTGAACCGTATACGATAAGACGTTTCGTATACTCATGCCCTAGACAAATATGTCCATGGGGTAAGACGTTCCCCGGAACCGTGTACGATAAGACGTTTCGCACATAAAGACCTAGACAAACATGTCCACGGGGTAAGACGTTCCCCGGAACCGTGTACGATAAGACTTTTCCCACACAGAAGACTCTATTCCTCTCGGTAGGACGACAATAATAATACGGTCCTAGTCAAAACCTTGCCAGACTCTCGGGATAAGACGTTTCCCGATTCGACATAAGGTATGACGTTCCACATCCAAGACTCGATCAACACAAAGGACGTCGAGTACCCCAAATTTGGCTAAACCACACGAAAGAGGCGGAAAGAGATCTATAGTCAAAAGTCAAGCTAGTGCGCTACATGCAATGACACCACCTCGCAAGGGTAAAACATTTGACGGCCGAGTCGATCAACGCATTGCGTTCACCTCCTAACAACGTCGCCATATCCCCACTAAAACATGCATACAAGCATCAAGGATACACCCCATCGCTCCGACATTCCAGTCTAACGAGGATAAGGTGTAGCCGGGATATGAGAGTTCAAAGCAACCATCAAGTAGTGCTCAAATCAAATACATAAGGTAGAACCGACTCAAGAGGGGACATATCAAAAACCGTCACAAAACATGTGATATAAGCATGATATAATTGTAACAATAATAAACATGAGACAATACGTGATTACATAAGCATTAGACCAAGTTTAAAAAATATAATGAATAAGAAACATAGATCTCATCTCAAAACAACAAGGTTGGAAACTAACTAAAACAATGGTCCACTTCAAACGATCATAACTAGATTTCTCGACATTCAAATGCATAAATTCCAAGTGGAGGTGATATCATATCCTCTTACGGTTCCAACGGTAGGTGACAAGCCCAAAACAATCAAGTAACAAAGGAGATATGATCATTTTACGAAAAGGAGTCAGTGTAGTTAGTCCCAGCCGGTCAGGGGGACCGGCGGCCGGTAGGGCCGGCTAAGACCTACAGACTTGGTCAAAAACAAAAGGAAGGAAAGAGGTGTGACTCCCAGCCGGTTGGGGCGGCAGCCGGTGGGGGAGGAAGCCGGTGGGGGCGGCAGCCGGTGGGCCGGCTGGGGCTGCGGGGCCGGCTGGGACTTACATTACTCGCAAATTCACCAAACTTGTCCAATTTCACTACAGGGGCTCCCAGCTGATTGGGGTGACCGGTGGCCGGGGGGCCGGCTGGGACAACAAGCTCGAAATCCACACACAACAACAACAATTGCTTCAAATCCTTTGATACCTATTTATTTCAATCATCATTTATCATCAACAAACCACATTAAATACATTCTAATCATAACTAATCATTGCATAAGATCAATTAAGACAACCAAAGGCACATTTAATACCAAACTCAAGTTCAACAATGATAAATAGATATAATTAACAACTTGAATGTAACAAAGCATAGGATTAGTGAAAGATAGACATAGAAGATGGATTCACACATATGAAAGAGCAACAAGCATGTTTCCTCATGAAATTAAGGCAAATATTACATCTTTTCCTAACTAAACTACAATTAAAACATTAAAAACACATATTGATATCGAGTAACCCTTCACCGTTACCTTTTTGCGTCTTCAATTTCCTTCAAGCTCTTCTTCTACTAGAAAGTAATCTCTCTCTGGATCTTCTAAGTCTCCTCCTACAAAATTTGTCATAAAAGATGAAGAATTTCATCTTGGAAAAATATGAGAAAATGAAAGTGACAAAGACGGGATTTTTCTTACCTTAAAAGAAAGAGAAGAAGAAAAGAGGAAGAACTAGCTAAGAATCAACGAATTTGGGTAGGAATTGAGTGAGATATGGTGGGATTTTTGTGGAAATCTTAAAGCTCAACAATGGTGATGGTGGTTAGGGTTTTAGTGTGTTTGTGTGAGGTTGAAGAGAGGAAATGTTGCTGAGATTTGTGAGTGGAAAATGAGTATAATGTGGGCCAAGTGAGTGAGTGGAAAAATAGGAGAACCCAATATGAGGTTGGGAATCTTACCCACATGAAATTCCGAGTAGAATCCGATTACGGGCTCGGATTTACTAAATTAGACACGGAAAACTAAGTTCTATTCTAAATCTAAAATTACGCTAATTAATAATAATATAATATTATTAAGATAAAATAGGGTACATTTGCGGGTGTTACATCTAAGACAATACTTAAGAGGCTCAAAAGAAATTTTGGGTTGATACCTAAGTCTCAAGGATGTCTTTATTTATAAACATAAGATCACCCCACCTTATGACAATTTTTCGATATGAGACCATTCTACTATTTATAGGTATTATATTCACCATACCTATATTACTTTTCGGTGTGGAACAAATAACATACTAAAAATTATACCAAGTATGTATAAATTATATTAGAATCTATACTCTAATGATAACATTTTTACAAGAGATTTAATTATATTATGTTCATTATTTTTTTTAGAATACCTTTTTGTCTAATGAAAAATAAAATATTTTATATAAAAATTATAAACGTCCCTTTAATGTAATATATAAAATATATATTAAAATATATTTTACATTATTTTTTATCGTACTTTCCTAAATTTTTTATGATGTAAACGTCAATATTGGAGAGATATTAATACAAACTTTTAAGAGGTTTCTAAGACAATATTTAAGAGACTTAAAAGATTTTGGGTGGATATATAAGTTCCAATAATATCTCCTATTTATAATCATACGATCACCATAACTTATGCTAATTTTTCAATGTGGGACAATTCTTTTTTTATACATAGTATATTCAGCACGCCTACATTATTTTTCAATGTGTGATAAATAGCATACTAATCAGTACATCATCAAAATTATTATTTATCTTAATTTTCTAAATTAATTTTTAGTACAAACTTCTATATTTATCATAATTTTTTAAATTAATTTTTAATACAAACTTGTAAGAGCTTTCTAACACAATAATTAAGAGACTCAAATTTTTTGGGTGGACAATTAAGTCCAAGGATGACTTCTTTTTATAATCATAGGATCACCCTGCCTTATGATAATTTCTCAATGTGGGAAAATTCTTTTATTTATACATAATATATTCACCACACGTCCACACCTACATTATTTTTCAATGTGAGACAATTGTTATTTATGATGATGTAAGTTTATGTATATTTCTCGAAGATAATAATAACTTTTAAGAGCTTTATAAGATGACTCTTATTTATAATCATAGGATCATCCACCTCATGATAATTTTACATAGTATATTCACCACACATACATATTTTTTGTCAATGTGGGATAAATAATATACTAAGTAGTATTCTATCTTTTTTTTTACTAAAATAACTATTTCTTGATTGATACTAAATTATTATAATAGTACTCCTTCCACACACTTATTTCCACCTCATTTGCTTTATTGTGGCCTTTTATACGACACTTTGATCGTATTTTTCGACGTCTGTATGTTACTTTTTTTATTCTCGAATTTTTTTTCGTGAAGATGTCATAAAAATAAGTGTAAATATTTTTGTTTTATAATCTAATATTTTTTATTCTTCAATTTATTTACGATCAAAGTTCGGCAACTTTGACCTCCCAAAACCAAATGGGGTGAAAATATATGTGGAGGGAGTATTAGAATAATAAAAAATATTTTTTTTAAAATTTTCACATACTTATACTTTAGTCATACCATATTATCAACAATATAGTAGTAAAACAAAATATAAATTTTATAATCCAATGATAACATTTCTCGCTACGAATCCAAATATGTAAGTTTCGAAATGCTTTGCATTATATTTTTTTTTATATTGATGATCAAAAATTTTTCTTACTTAAATGATAGTTGTGATATTAAAAATATTATATAAGATATTTTTCGTAATCTTGGAAGATATTAAAATATATTTTCCAAAAACTGAAAAAGATGATGTGGACCTCTTGAATCGCTCGAAAAAAGCCTCTTTTATATATATATTGATATTGATTGATTAAGGGTTTTGTCTTGGGTGCAATCAAGAGGAGTGTTCCTTCTATTAGAACTAGGAGATCATCCTTTGATCATCATTAACTCAAGAACAAGAATAGGAAGCTGTCCTATTCTTGTGCCCAAAATCATCCAAGATCAACGTGAGGAAAAAGTTTCTTCTTATCTTTTTTTTATTTTGTTATGCATTCATAAGGTCCACATAGTTTTTGAGTGAAATAAATTTATTTTGTTACTAGAAACTTATAATAATGGGTTTAAGAAACTAACAAGCGGTATCAGAGCCTTGGTTGTTGCATGCATAATCGATTTATAGTTTTTTCGAATTAAGGTAACTTAAATAAAACTACTAATTTGTGATTTATAAGATAAAGTCACGAGGTCATTTTCATGTTAATATATTCTGGTCCTAATGTGATTTTAGGTCATATTGATGATTTATGGAAATTCTTATTGCTCAAATATGATTTTTAGTGATTTTATTACATTTTAATGAGTAAAATGGTGTTTAAAATACTAAAAAAAGGTAGACTTATCTTCTGACCTCGAAATTTGTACATGACTTCAAATTTATATTTTACTTATTATATGTAAAATGTAGTGTGAATTAAATTTGTTTATCATGATTTATGATTTTTATATGATAAAAATAGAATAAATGGAGGTTAGATAGTTAAAAATAGTTTCACTTCGAATCAGACCAACATGTTGTCAAATGCAATTTTTAATCACTGTGTGTAAAAGTTTAGACGAATTAGATTTGTCTTGCATGATTTATGAATTTTTAATGAAAAAATGGCATAAATAGTGACTATTTTAACAAAAATAGCTAAAATAAATTTCATGGAATGAGAAAATTATTTATGGTTGAATTTATGTCCCAATTTTCAGATCTAAATTTTAAAATTTGATTAGATTAATTTTCACATGCTTTATGTATTTTATTTTATAAAACCGATGAAGCGCAACCGTATTTTCCTCAAAAATGATTCAAAATTTTTAACCTTATTTTTGACATAATGAGTGTCATGGAAATGTTCCATAATGTTCAAAAATTTAAAATTCAAATTTTAAAATTATTATAATTAAATTTGAATTTGTTTTATTAAAATATGATTTTAAAGTCAAAATATGAGCAATTATAAAACAACAAGTTGAATTATTGTAATCAAATTAGTCTCATGTATTATGCTTTCATGTTTCCTGTTGAATGTTTGTATGCTCTCTTGTATGAGTGGATGTTCCTAATTGTCATCCTTTTCCCAATTAGTTTGTAATAGGTGCTTGTCTCTATTTTTGAGGCAATGGTTTTAATGATTACTTACATTTTCACCAAAAATAAAATTTGAATTATCGTCAAAAATTGAGTAATGACTAATTTTTGAGTCCTAAAACATTTAGGATAATTAACTTGGACTTAAATATGATTTAAGTATTGTTTAGTGATTTTAAAATGTTATTATCACACATTTCCCTAAAACCGAGTTATATTCGATATAAATTTAAATTGGGCGATTTGGCACGTAAATTGAGCAGGTTTTATTCATATTATGATGCTGCATTTTGAATGGATGAATGCCATTTTGGATTTATGTAATTTTGAATTATGTAATTTATCTTAGTATGCCCTTAGTTTTTAATCGATATTGTGTGGGAAAATCGGTATTACCACAATACAATTATTATAGGATTATAACGAAAAAGCAATACCTTGATTATGCGAGTCATAAACGAAAACAAGGAAAAATAGAGATTTAGAAATCAACCTCCGGTCCTAGCAATAGGCGTAAAGAACAGAGATATCAAGGTAGATATCCTCCTAATCGTCGCACCCAAGATGCTCCGAGAAATACCCTTTTCCTTTGCTAGAAAGAGAACCTCTTACACGATCTCACTAATGAGAAGGAGGTTTTGTATTTTGTGAAAAGTTACTGTTAACTTTTGTTTATTGTGAATGATAGAGAGGCACCAGTGAGAAATCAATTAGGGTTAGAAATTTTCTTCCTCTTCTCCTTGTCTCATGGCTCATTAGGTCCTTTTATGAGGAGATTTTGTCTCCTCAAAAATAACTACCCATTGACCGAAAAACAGAGTGTTTCGGTTATTTTAGCTTCCAATATAATGTAATATATTATAATCGTCGTTTGTCATGGACCGACATCACTATAATACATCATTAGTTATAAATATCCGTTTATTTATAATTGGCCAATTAATTATAACGGTTTATGTTTAATTAGCTTACATTATATACAACAATAAAATATAACATTTTATATTCAATTTACGAATTACAGTTAATTCGTCTCAGCTAATATTATTTAATCGTTATTAAATAATCGTCTCATCATCACATTGACTAACCTTTTAGTCAAATACACTGACTAACCTTTTAGTCATATAATAGGGTATCAATATGATTATTTTCTCAAATAATCACATCTCTCAAACACATCCTATAGGTGTGACTATTAGGGACCAGTTGATCACCGCCATCTGTATGACAATAACGTCAAACTTATCTAGCAAGCCAACCGTTATTGATAAACGTTAATCAACTGATTATTATACAAAGTATACCCTGTGAACCTACAGAGATTTATTTATGTTATTGCACTAACTGTGGAGGACACTGGCTCCAACATATTGCCCGTAATGTAAGGGACTATTGATTCAGTTGTAATTTTAATGTGATCTCGTATCACTTTTATTGTAATATTTTATTTCACAAATGTATAATAGAGAAGCCTTATAATTTTATTATATATTTTGTAATTATTTGTTATTACGGAATTTCCTAAAGATGGTGCCATTCGGAAAGGCATTCTAAAAAAGTCGGTGTCCATGGGAGGTGTGCTTATGAAGTTCAAGAGACCAAAGGAGTTAGTTTCCGAATGTGTTATAGAATATATGATTTTCTATTTTAGGAAAGGTCATACAAGAAACTTTTGTTATTTGCTTGCACTTTTCTTTAATATGTTTGCATGCATTGCCAAATCGACAAAACATGACATGCATTTTCATCGAATTTTCGACTGTATCAATTATAATTATCGCTAGTTCATCGATTTAGCTCACTTAAACGAGATAGATAATAAATTGGCATGACATCTTCTAAATAATAATTGAGATCAAGCCTTACCAAATAGTAGAACTCATGTGTCTCAATTTCACAAGGAAGTAGGCTCGGTTCACCGAGGTGCTAAACTTGTTACATTGGGTAAGTGGGGTAGTAAAAGTTATTACTTCGAAATTTGGATTGAGCTCAACGGAAGTATTCGCGACCGTAGCCGCATGTGTTCCGGGCTTATGATAAATATTAAAGTAATTTTATCGATGGAGAGTTCTAAAAGTAGAATCGATTAAAGAGTTAATCCACCGAATTATGTTAATGAGGGATGAATTGGCTCACCGTGCCCGAGTTGATATGAATTTGGATCTCGGAATCACTATGTACTTGGGTAGAGGTCACTATATAAATGTTTAACTTGTTTAAAATGTTTACAAGTATTGTTTTAAAATGATAATTGTTAATTATTTCCTTCATCTCCGTTTTGTAGCTTTTATTTACCGCAATGGATACATCTAATTCTACCGCACCAATCACTATTGATTCATATCACAAATCGTTTGACGAAATTTGCTCACTAAATAATCTCGATACGACTAGAGAACTACATTTTGGAATTGGTTCCGACTGGATTCTTAACTTTATTACCTCTTCCACACCTCCCAACATGTCTAATTATTCTTTGGTGAATGAATCTTGGGAAGACGATCTCACAAAAGCTATGAAGTACATGTCTTTGGAAGCAAGGAGAAACAAAGAGGCTAGTGGGAGTCTAGGCAATAAAAGTCTTGCAATTAAAAAGAAATGCTTCAAGAAGAAGGGGAAGAAGGGTAATAAGTTTACGAGGGACCGAAAGGGTATAAGTAGGACTACCAAAGGTCCACAAGTCAATGAGGAGTGCCATTATTGTCCTGGCATGGGCCATTGGATGAGAAATTGCCCCATGTATTTGGAACATATTAGAGATGGACTTGTCATTCCACTCGGTAATATTCCTTCCGTAATATTTGTTATTGATATCAATTATACTTCCACCTCAACATGGGTATTAGATACCGGTTGTGGTTCTCATCTTTGTAATCATTTACATGGGCTAAGATACGTGGAGAAGCTAAACAAGGGTGATGTAGATCTCCGACTTGGAAATGGAGCTAAGGTAATCGCCACTTCAAAGGGGACTTACGTACTAGTTTTAGCTAATGGTTTTGGAGTTGTACTTGAATAATTGTTATTTTGTACCTACTTTATCCAAGAACATTATATCCGTAGCCATGTTGGACATGGAGGGTTTTACTTTTGCCATTAAGAACAATTGTTGTATGATTTCAAGAAATGACTTCGTCATAGGCCAAAGTAATTTTATTAATGGTATTTATGTTCTTGTAGATACCTCGTTTCTAAACCTTCCGCCAACCACCCAGTGATGATTAGGCCGCATGTTTGGTATGCGAAACGATTTATGACAATTCATAAGTTTATCGTCGAGTGATAGCTCAAATACTTGTGTCTACCCTTTGATCGTCATCTACGTGCCGATACGGTCGTTTTGACAGTCATTAGAGTTTATTTTGAGTCCGGGTCAAAAAACCGCATCATTTTCTATAAACCGTCTCTTAAAACCGAGTCTGAACGCTCGAGAATATTCCTGATATTTTAATATTTCAAACCTTATCATTTTTGGTAAAATATATCCGTATGTTATTTAAAAAAGAATTCGAAATCTACCGCAATTCCATAATAGAAACGCGAAAATCTTTCTTTCAAAATAGGAAACTACTTGGGAAATGCCGCAACAGGTGATGCGCCTCTTCCAAGTGTCGCAGTGCCTGCTGCACCTCTTCCCCAGCTCGTTTTTCTTGTTTCCGGAATATTTTCTAGATTTCTTTCCGTGTTCGAGTTATTCCTAAACTCTTCGGATTTTTCCCTATAAAAGGAGAGATTCGTTCTCAATTTTAAGGCACGCGAGTGTTCTTCCCCTTGTCTTCTCTCTTTGCATTCTAGAACTTGCTCTAAGCTTTTTTACATCTACGTGCTTGATCAATCAACCACGTAAGCTCAGATCCTTCTAGGTTCCCGTCACGTTTTCATTTGACCTACCAATTTGACCACTACACTTAATCAATCAATCTCTTAATCAATTTCAATCCTCTAACGAGGGCACTTTCTTTACATTCGAGTCGAGCTATCGCTAAAACGTGAACTTAGTTATTCTCGTATTCGTCAAACATGTAAGCCTGAGAGTGTTAAATCCCACCTTTTTTTTATTTTGTATTATACTTTATCAATTCATGTAAGATTCATCTCGGAAGTATGACAAAACCTTTTCAAAATTTCTTTTAATTAGTCTTTTCTTTGTATAATAAGTCGTCTTTCATCATAGTCTTTTATTTAGATGTTAATCCTTGACTTAGATCTCTAATAGCCAATATTCGTGGGTTTTAGTCTTATAGTTTTATTAATTAAATCACTTGCACTGGAGTCATAATTTAACAATTAATCACAAATCACCAACGAACACTAACTGATCGCGATTCTGGCTTCAAAGCCAGAACCCACCTCTAAAACAGACGCAGGGGTTGATGCGCCTCTTCCAGAAGATGCATTTCCTGCTATGCCTGTTCTGGGTTGGATTCTGTCTCTGAACTTCCTTTGTCGTCTCGACGTAGTGTAACAACCCGAAAAGTACCCAATTTTTCTAGTAAAAATATTTACTAACACTTTTCAGTAGACTTAAGGTTTTAAAATAGAAATTTTTGTTCCGAGTCGTATTTTGAAATTCCGCGTTCGTATTTGGAATTTCTGAGAGATTTCATGAAAAGACCGTTTTTAGTCATCTTTGACTTTTCTTGACTTTTAAGTCGTCTTTGACTTTTCTTGACTTTTTAAAGTCGTCATTGACTTTTCTTGACTTTTAAGTCGTCATAAACTTTTCTTGACTTTTAAGTCATCTTCGACTTTTCTCGACTTTTCAGTCAACTTTGACTTCGTTGACTTTTCCCGACTCGTCTCATAAGTATGAAGACCGAAATTTTATTTAAAAAAATAATATTTTTGATTTATTTTTATTTAGATTTATTTTGATTTATCATAATTTAATATAATTAATTTTGAATTTATTCTGAATTTAAAGAATACTTTTAACGGTTTTAACCGAACGTCATTTAACTATTCCCGGGTCAACTTAAGTCACGAAACCCGACTTTGACATGAGTCACACGCGCCATGTCACTTTTTTTCCACTCATATTAGATCTTTTAATTAATATGATTAAACTAATAAAAATATCTAAGATATTTGTAACTTTATCGGTCTGTCAATTTAAACTCCGCAAATCGCTTAAAAACAGACCGATTTCTCACCATTTCACACGTCTCCTTTGTCCTCTCTTTCACCTTGATATTTTCCTTTCTTTTCATTATAATAACATAATATCTTGATATTTAGTTCAATTAACTTAATCGCTAATTATATTTAATCGATTACCGTAATATAATTATTAAAGGCGAGTCAATTCCGTAACAACAATTTCAAAATCCGACTTCCTAATTCCTCTATATTTACACGGCCCTCACTCACCACGTACTCACTAACAACTTTTCATTTTACAATAAATCAAATTAAGATCAAATTAATCGTTCTTCATCGTTCTTCATTTGTTCTTGAGCGTTCTTCATCCGTTCTTCGTCGTTCTTGAGCAAAATCATCATAAAACCTTCATTTCTTAATTAAATCAGTCCTAACTTATATTTCTAGAACCTCCTCTTCGCTCTCCATCTTCAAGTACGGTTTTATTTCAAATCCGACAAAATCGTTTTCAACATTTAATTATGGAAAATCAAGGTTAAGTTCTAATAATGTTTTTCTTGTCATTTCTTATAGGGGAAGATGTTGAAGACGAGTTTGGTGACTCGTATATTTTAGGAGAAGACTAGAAGGACGTGGTCTTAGTTCTTAGTTCTTATATTTTGGTGCTATTTGATTTTGTGCTAGCTAAGGTAACGATTCCGAGTTACTCGACGGATATATGTTATATAGCTTTTATTAGCTTTTGTTTTCTTTAGTTTTGGTTCATCTTTAGTATTTGTTCATATTATTATGATTTTATGATTTTTTAGTTAGTAACATGTTAAGTAGTGGTTATTATGGTGTTTTATGAATTTATAACATGTTGGTGGTTCTTGATGAATTTGGATGATTCTTCATAATCATGATTTTTGTATGATGGATGGTTGTTTTGATTGTTTAAAATGGATGTTGTTAATTAAAAACATGCTAGGATTAATTTGGAAATTTGGGTTGTTGTTGAGGGGGTGGCCGGAATTGGTGGTGGTGGTGAACCGGACTGAACCAGCCGGTCCAGGCCGGTTCAGACCCGGTCTGGGCTGGTCCATGGTGGGTCCGGGTTTTGGTGTTTGGGTTGTGTCGATGTTTGATTGGTATGTTGTTGTTTTGACGGGTTTTAGTTATGTTAAGCATGCGGGAAATAATTA
>JAIUZE010016377.1:17005-46020 GCA_022085475.1 Heliosperma pusillum | reverse complement strand
TTTTCCTACCTTGTGGTATAGCATCGAGTTACAGAAGTAGACTATCGCCGTACTAAGAACTTATGCCTGTTTGTAGAAGTATTTGTCTTTCATGTTTGTATGATTCTATGAGTTTTAGAAGGTGAGATGCAAGCCGGCTAAGATTGATAGAGTTTGGATTCCTGGTTGTTAACTGATTCACATGATTACGTGTTGATTAGGGTTTGAGTGTATCACGGCCATGTTTCTGAGAGGAACCTCTGAGCTAGCATACCAGCTTCCCTACCTCGAGTTATAGTTTATTATCGGTCTCACATGATAGCTGTCACATGCTAGGTTATTTGTTAGTTATCTGTTTCATAACATGAAAAGCATATCATATATGTTTTAAGTTTTGTATTTTCCATATACATTGCTTTTATGTTATTCATGTTTCATTAAACTCGACATTTCGTGGCTGGGAGAACTCGGAGTTACTCCCCACTGACTGTGGCTTCCGTGTTTATATTTAATGCGGTTGGCAGGTTTGTGATGCATACATTGGGTACATTGACGAGCTAGCGAGCGAAGTATTTACCTGGACCTATATTCGGTTCTTAGATTGTATATTATTTATACACTCTTTTATTTCCGTATTTATACGGGAGATATGTCTCCCGTCTTGTATATTTCTTTTGTATAATATTATTTCCGTTTTGTAATAAACCTTTTTATTTATGACACCTTCGTTATGTATTATCATATTTTATTTAGTTAAATTATTTTTTTTCTTTCCGCAAATTTGAGGGTGTCACAGTGCGATAAGCCCATAAGGTGTCATCGAGCTTATTACTCCAATCAGTTCTAGATCTTGAGACTACTTTTTGAAGAATTGTTTTCAACTTTCTATTTGAGACTTATACTTGACCGCTGGTCTGAGGATGGTAGGCTAATCCTCGTCTGTGATACACACCATATTTAGCAAGCAGAGTATCTAACTGCTTCTCTCCAAAATGAGTTCCTCGATCACTAATCACGGCTCTGGGTACACCAAAACGTGGAAAGATGATCTTCTTAAATAGCCGTATCACAGCTCTAGCATCATTAGTGGGAGTGGCAATTGCTTCTACCCACTTGGAAACATAGTCAACAGCGACTAGAATGTAACGATTTCCGTTAGAAGAAGGGAATGGTCCTTGATAGTCAATACCCCAGACATCGAATATTTCAACTTCTAATATGCCGTTTTGAGGCATCTAATGTCTCTTGGATATTTGACCCATTCGTTGACAAGCGTCACAAGCCATAACAAAATCTTTTGAATCTTTAAACATCGTGGGCCAGAAAAACCCGGATTGTAAGACTTTGGCTACGGTCTTGGACGGACCATGATGACCACCATAAGCAGATGAGTGGCATCCTTCTAAAACTCCTTTAACTTCCACTGGGGGATACATCGTCTATAAAGACCATCAGAACACTGCTTAAAAAGATAAGGATCATCCCAAACGAAGAATTTTGCATCATGCAAAAATCGTTTCCTTTGGTTATAAGAAAGGTCAGAAGGTAGCTGTCGACTGACAAGAAAATTAGCCATATCAGCATACCAAGGAGAAGAGTCAGTAATTGCCATTAATGAATCATCAGCAAACGAATCATTAATTGGTGTTGGCAATCCTATTTCAGTTACTCTTATCCTTGAAAGATGGTCATCGACTACATTTTCTGCTCCTTTCTTATCTCGGATCTCTAGATCAAACTCTTGAAACAGTAAGATCCATCGGATAAGTCGAGGTTTTGCCTCTTTCTTTAAAAGCAGATATTTCAAAGCAGCGTGGTCAGTGTAAACAATGACTTTCGATCCTATAAGGTAAGAACGGAATTTGTCTAAGGCGTAGATAATGGCAAGAAGTTCTTTTTCAGTAGTGGCATAATTGATTTGGGCAGGATCTAATGTTTTACGATCATAGTAAATAGCATGAAGGAATTTTTCCTTTCTTTGCCCCAAAACAACTCCAACGGCGTAATCACTCGCATCGCACATAAACTCAAATGGAAGATTCCAATCAGGTGACTGGATTATAGGTGCGGTGATTAGAGCGCGTTTGATTTTGTTGAATGCCTCAAGGCATTCCTTCGTGAAATTAAAAGGCGCATCCTTAAAAAATAGCTCAGTCAGGGGCTTGGCTATTTTAGAAAAATCTTTAATAAACCGTCAGTAGAAACCGGCGTGGCCAAGGAAACTCCTGATTCCTTTTACATTAGCAGGTGGAGGCAGTTGCTCGATAACTTGGATCTTAGCTCGATCCACTTCAATACCTCTTTCAGAAATGATGTGTCCTAAAACTACACCTTCGTTCACCATGAAGTGACACTTTTCCCAGTTGAGAACAAGGTCGACTTCTTCACAGCGTTGCAATACCTTGGATAGATTTGTCAAACAATTATCAAAGGAAATGCCATAGACGCTAAAGTCGTCCATGAATACCTCCATGATAGTCTCAAAAAAATCGGAAAAGATACTAGTCATGCAACGCTGGAAAGTTGCAGGTGCATTACACAAGCCAAATGGCATTCGGCGATAAGCAAAAGTGCCATAGGGACAGGTGAAGGTGGTTTTCTCTTGGTCCTCAGGGTGGATAGGAATTTGGAAAAATCCTGAGTAACCATCTAGATAACAGAAATATTTGTGGCAAGCTAACCTCTCTAGCATTTGATCAATGAAGGGCAGAGGATAGTGATCTTTTCTAGTTGATTGATTCAACTTTCTGTAGTCAATGCACATTCGCCATCCCGTCACAATCCTTGTGGGGATAAGCTCATTCTTCTCATTCTTGACTACTGTTGTTCCTCCTTTCTTGGGAACAACTTGGACAGGGCTAACCCATTTTGAGTTAGAAATTGCATAGATTATGCCAGCATATAACAATTTCAGAACTTCAGCTTTAACTACTTCTTGCATGTTGGGATTAAGACGGCGTTGACTTTGAACACAAGATCTTTGGCCTTCTTCTAAGTTGATTCTATGCATGCAAAAGTCGGGGCTTATGCCTGTGAGGTCTTCGAGTTTATATCCTATTGCCTTTTTATGTTTTCTCAAAACAATCAATAGTGTGTTTAACTGATTTTCATCAAGAAGAGCACTCACTATGACCGGGCAATATTCAGACTCATCTAAAAAAGCATATTTTAGATTTGAGGGAAGAGGTTTAAGTTCAGGTTTATGTACTTCTGCCTTGGCAGGAGCATCAATTAAGCTTATGAACTCCCTAACTTCTTCAGACGGTATCTCTTTACCAGTAAGGTCCCTTTCCAGCTCACTGATCTCAAAATTGTCATTCTCAGAGATATCCTCTAATAATAAAATTGCTTCTAAAGGATCCTCAATTATTGATGGATACAGAGATTCATCAATGATTGAGTCGACAATGTCAAGAAAACAGCAAGACTCTTCAAGCATAGGGCTCTTCATAGCACTATTTAAGTTGTAGGTGACTTTATCATCACCTACTTCTAATGTCAATTTTCAATTCTTGACATCGATTACTGCTCCCGCAGTGTGTAGAAATGGCCTTCTAGTATGATAGGGATTTGCGAATCTTCTGCCATATCTAACACTATAAAATCGACCAGAATGAAAAACTTCCCTACTCTAATAGGTACATCTTCTAAAACTCCCATAGGTTGTTTTAGAGAACGATCTGCCATTTGCAGGGTGATACTTGTGCATTTCAGAATTCGCATATTCAATTTTTCGCAAATGGAATAGGGCATAACGCTTACACTAGCACCTAGATCGCATAAAGCTTTATCAATAGTGTAGGTGCCTATAGTGTAAGGTATAGAGAAACTACCAGGATCCTTTAACTTAGGAGGGGACTTATTTTGCAATAACGCACTGCATTCAGCGGTGAATGCTATGATTTCAACATCATCTAGAGTCCTCTTCTTTGTTAGAATATCCTTCATAAATTTCGTGTAAGAAGGGATATGAGTGATTAATTCAGTGAAGGGAACCGTTACTTGGAGGTTTTTGACAACTTTCATGAATTTACCGAACTGGGTTTCCTTATGATTTCTCCTCAAACGTTGGGGAAATGGAACTTGGATCTTGATGGGTTCCTTTTCAAGTTCATCCTTCTTTTCACGTTTTTCTTCCGCTTCCTTAGCAGTGGATGGTTGGATTTCTTTTTGGCTTTCTACTGGTGAAGGCTCAACTGTTGGTTCTTTGGGTTGCTGAGGTTCCGTATAAGTGGTACCACTCCTAAGGGTGATAGCGTTTGCGGTGTCCCTCGGTTGTTCACCATGAGGTGGAAGTTGACCTTGTTTTCTTTGGGTAATAGAGGTAGCCAATTGGGCCATTTGAGTCTCAAGCATCTTGATGGCAGCATCTTTAGCTTGATCACTCTTTTGAAATTGAACAAACATTGAATCCTGTTTTTGAACAACTTGCAGAAGCATGGATTCAATTTTGGTCAAACTTGAGTCATTTGGTTGGCTTTGATTTTGAGGTGGTTGGTGTTGAGGTTGATTTTGGTATGGTTGATTGAAGTTAGGTTGGAATGAAGGTCTCTGGTTTAGAAAACCAGGTGGATTGTAAGGCTTTTGTTGGTGTGGTATGAATGGTTGTTGAGTTTGTTGGTGGGGATTTTGAACATTGGTACTTTTGTAAGACAAAAACGGGGGGTTTTTTGTATTTCCGTTATAGAAGTTTGAGAAAGCGTTGCCCTGCCTATATCCTTGATAAGCATTGACTTGCTCTATTGAACTTCTACATTCTTGAAAACTATGCCCTCCAATCCCACATGTCTCACATACCACTACGTGGTTAGTGACGTTGATATGTTCCTTGAATTGGGAAGAGCTTCCTACTTGTTGCTGCAGAAGGGCTAATTGGGCTTCCAGGAGTGCTACTTTACTTGAATCATCCTGCTTGGCTTTTATCGGTATAGCACGCGAGTTGCTATACTGAGAATCGTGAATTGCCATTGACTCGATAGTCGCACGAGCTATCTCTACATCGATTTGATCGAAACGACCATTGTTAGCGGAGTCGAGCATACGACGCGATTCGCCACAACAACCGTTATAGAATGTGATAGCCAGGAACCATGAATCAAGGCCATGATGAGGACATTCTCTTTGTAATTCTTTATTTCTTTCCCATGCCTCATAAAGGCTTTCGTCACCTCTCTGGCGGAATCCAGTAATCTGACTTCGTAAGAGTGCGGTTCGTTCTGGTGGGAAGTACTTTTGATAGAAAGCAAGAGCTAGACCATCCTAGTCGACTATTCCTTAGGCAACTCGGTCAAGACTATTGATCCAAATTTTTGCCTTTCCTCTTAGAGAGAAGGGAAAGAGCATTTCCCTAATCTGTTCTTGGGATACTCCAGTTTGTCTAATCGTGGAGCAATAGTCACAGAAGTTTTGGATATGAAGGTTGGGATCTTCTGTGGCATTGCCACCAAATTGATTTCTCTCTATTAAATTGATAAAGGCAGGTTTGATTTCGAAGTTTTGAGCTGTAATTTGAGGTGTAGCGATACCCTTTGGAAGTGTATCTGCAGTGGGTTTAGAATGGTCGGAAAGTCGAACCATTTTTGTTTGTGAAGATGAAGATGGAATGTTGGTTGAAAGTTGATTGATTTTTTGAAATAGGGATGAGAATGGATCTTCTTCTCCCTCAAGATTAGGTAAGATATCCGAGTATTTCTCACGAATACGATCTAAACTTGAAATGTCAGAAGCTTTTGAAATTTCGTTGAATAGCTTTAATTTCCTACGCAAAGTTCTTTCTAGTTCGGGGTCCAAAGGAATAGGGGTCCCTAGTCTAGAAGATCTGGGCATAAGATAGAAAAGCTAAGATGAAAAATCAAGAGAGGTCTAAAGGAATTTGAGTTCCTAAAGACTAGATAAAACTAATCGTGATAAAATCACAAGAAAAAGGAAAACTAAACCGTGCTCCCCGGCAACGGCGCCAAAATTTGATCGTGCCTGTCGCAAGCCCGATACAAAGATAAATTACCCAGACTAGGCTAATAACAAATTAATGTAATTAGGGAAGTAGGGGTCGATCCTCAGGGAGATGGTGTTTCCTATGGATTGTGAATCGTCTCACAATTGAGTTTTATCTAATGATTTTCTGGGTTTTGGATTTGTGATGTCTAAACTAACGAATGGCATAAAAACAAAATAAAAACAAATTGAAATGAAAACGATAAAGCAAATGATAAATTAACAATAATGAGAAGCATCTAGGGAAATAGGTTCACACATGTAGATTGACATATTGATGAAATTGGATTTAGGATATGCAAATAATTCATTGAGCGTTCGTAAGAATGGTGTGTTCATTACAATCATAGATCAGATGGTCTAGCAGGCTTTTAGTGCAAGTTACTAGGTCTTAATCCACTATGTCACGCTTTGTCTATTCAATCCCTGTGTATCTACCTTGGAAAAGAATTCCACACTAGTCAATGATTGTGATCAAGAATCGTCAACTATCGTTAAAGTCCAAACATGCATAGACACAATGTTTTAAAAGCACAATTTCCTTTATCCAATTATTATATTTTAATCAATCTATTATGGCTACCCCACACCCTAGAAAGGTGACTACTCACTCATGGTTATGTTGATATTAACAATGAAAGTTAAGGTAAGCATTTTTAGTTGATTTTGACAATAACTTAGACTCTCTATGTGGCGATAATAACGACGCTATATGACAATCTAAGAAATGAAACTATGATTATAACAGCATTAAAATGAATCTAATTAAAATAGAAAATGACAATCAAATGGAAAGAAATAAAAAACAATAAGCAAAGGATAAATTAGGAATACCTAGGTGACGATCAACGATGAAAGCGATAGCAATAATAGAAATCCCTCGCAGAGAAATACCGTACTTTGAATTACAACTCTTGAACCCAACAAAGTAGATACAAAGATTGAAATTCTTATTGAACTAAACTAATGTTTTGATATGAAATGGACAGAAATAAACTAGAAACAAAAGACAAAAGAGGAAGATAAACTAAACTAGAAAGACTAAAACTAAAGAGAAAACTTATAAGAAGATTATATGAAATATAGGATTAGATTGTGTAAGATAGTGTATGAGAGTGTGTTGCTTGGAGCATCTATTTATAGTATTAGGGTTTCGTGGAGAAGAGGTCGGGCATTAAATACATAAGGCAAATTTAGGAAGAAGGAGCCGCAATGCTTGGAGCAGCACACATCCCCGATCGGGTACACACTTACCTGATCGGGTAAGTCGTCTTCTGGAAACTCTTGACTAACGCTTCATCTTCCTTCGCTTTGACTTGACTTCCAACATCCCCCTTGACTCTACAATCGGGTTTGTTGCTTGGATATGATGTAAAGCGATGAATTCTCCCGTCTAATTGATTGGTCTTCCGACAACTACGAAACCGTCTCTGCTTCTTCTCTCTCTTAAGTTAGTGAACCTTCTTGAAATGCCTTACACATGGTCAAGCTTTCTTCTTTGAATCGTCGGGTTCTAGGCAAATGCTCGGGAATATAGAAAAAGGGCGTAGAAACGTCACTTTCCCTACAAAACAAGTTAGAACACAGGAATTCGCCTAGAAGATGATATTAGCTCATAAAATGGCTTAACAAAGCACAAATGACATACAAAACCGAGCTAAACTGAGGGTTAAAATCATACAAATATTCACTTATCAAACTCCCCCAAGCTAAACCTTTGCTTGTCCTCAAGCAAATATAACAAACAATACCAGGACAAGGTTGCAAGCATTGGCTACTACAGCATCAAGAAACAAATCTCAACATAAAGCTTTGGAAACATAATGAATCATAACCCAAAAACAACGTGGGCAAAAATGATACATAAACATGGCTGAGATTTACATAACGGCGTAGCACAAAGAATTTCACTATAGGACTTTCGGCTCTTGCATGATCTTTTGACAAATGGACTCTCGCGGTACACTCATTGTATGTAAAAAGGTGATTTCTTTATGTGTAAATGTTTTTGAGACACTCACCTATCTACGACTTATGAAAATGTGTCCGCAGTCTAATATGGTAAACAATTCAAAACACAAGTCAAAGATCATAATGCACATAGAAAAGAAGCCGGAAAATATGAAGAAGGCTTTGGGAAATGGTGAAAGGTGGACAAATAGTTATGGTCATGTGAAGGTTAGAATGAGCTAGTAACTGACCAATGATAAATGAATATTCAATCCAGACTTTCGGTTAATTCCCAAAAGACAAATAGCGAAGCCAGAAGCAACAGATTGGCTTATTACACACGAAACACAAGGGTAAACTCCTTCTATTGATTTGACATTTTTAGGAGATACTCATAACTTCTTTTCTTATTTTTTTTCTCTTTTTTTCTCTGATTTTTCTATTTTTTCTATTCTTTTCTATTTTTTTTCTATTTTTTTTTTCTTCTCTGAACACAACTTCGCTTCTTGAACTTTTTCGTTTTCCCAATTCACTTTGACAGATAAGAACAAATCTTCTCAAAAGAGCACCCACACACCATAGTCTAGCTACTAGCTCAAAAGGTAGGCAATTTTTATCTGTAGCTATTATGTTTGTGAAGCATTTGTATGAAGGGGCTAATTTTGAGGGGCAAAATAAAGTGAAAAAGGCTTCAAATCTTAGTGAATCATGAATGCAATGCTTATAGAAATGAAATGAGAACCATACTTATGCGTTTTGACATGACACACATCACAAGGAGAACTACACACACCTAGATGAGACTGGGTATAGATGTACCAGTCTAAGGAGGTTCTACCTTACAATATATGTAGTTTGCCAAATGTCAAGATCAAGCGTACTCATCTATAGATTCATTCCATGCCTACTGTGTACAAGACTTCCCCATGTATGCAAAATTCAATAAATATTGAATCATTATCTTTTGAAAGCTCTAAGTTTGGGAAATGTAACATGATAGCATAGTAAATAAGCAAGCAAAGCATGAAAATCATTCAATTGTGTTCAAAATTTTAAGAATCTTCTCTCTAAAATCTTCTCTTTCTTATTCAAAATTTGAAAAATATAACTAAAATGCAAAAAAGGAAAATGAATGCAATCCCTCCCCCAAGCTAAACATCACATTGTCCTCAATGTGAGCACAAAAACCAAATATGCAATGAGATGCTTAATGGGAAGAAAGGAAAAATGAAAGAAGAATGAAGTGTACTAGCCAGTGCGGACTCCCCCCAAGCTAGCCTTTTGGACATGACAAGGAAGGTCTTCAGAGATTCTTCAAAAACTCTTTCATCTGCAAAGAAATCTAACAAAACAACGTAAAAGGGAAAAACAAAAATAAAAATGCAAAAAGGGAAAACACGGGTTGCCTCCCGAGAAGCGCTTGTTTAACGTCTTGCTCGACGAATTTTTCTATAAAATCATTGGGTTGGGGATGGACGCTCCGTATAGACAATATCTAAACATCCGATGATAGAATTGCTATAGTAGAGTTTCAGCCTGTGTCCATTAACTTTGAATTTCTCACCATTGCTAGTCATGAATTCCACATAGCCGTACTTGCTCACATATGTGACAGTGAATGGTCCAGACCATCGTGATCGAAGTTTTCTCGGAAAAATCTTCAAACGGGAGTTGAAAAGAAGTACTTGGTCACCGACATTAAACTCCTACTTAATTATCCTCTTGTCGTGCCAACGCTTCGTTTTTTCCTTATAGATCCTAGAATTCTCATAAGCCTGTAAACGAAATTCCTCCAACTCATTGAGTTGCAAAAGTCTCCTATCAGCGCTAAGCTTAGTGTCTAAATTGAGTTCTTTGATAGCCCAACAAGCTTTATAGTCTAACTCGACAGGAAGATGACAGGCCTTTCCATAAACCAATCGATAAGGAGATGTTCAATTCGGGGTTTTGAAAGCTGTGCGATAAGCCCATAAGGTGTCATCGAGCTTATTACTCCAATCAGTTCTAGATCTTGAGACTACTTTCTGAAGAATTGTTTTCAACTCACTATTTGAGACTTCTACTTGACCGCTGGTCTGAGGATGGTAGGCTAATCCTCGTCTGTGATACACACCATATTTAGCAAGCAGAGTATCTAAATGCTTCTCTCCAAAATGAGTTCCTCGATCACTAATCACGGCTCTGGGTACACCAAAACGTGGAAAGATGGATCTTCTTAAATAGCCGTATCACAGCTCAAGCATCATTAGTGGGAGTGGCAATTGCTTCTACCCACTTGGAAACATAGTCAACAGCGACTAGAATGTAACGATTTCCGTTAGAAGAAGGGAATGGTCCTTGATAGTCAATACCCCAGACATCGAATATTTCAACTTCTAATATGCTGTTTTGAGGCATCTCATGTCTCTTGGATATTTGACCCATTCGTTGACAAGCGTCACAAGCCATAACAAAATCTTTTGAATCTTTAAACATCGTGGGCCAGAAAAACCCGGATTGTAAGACTTTGGCTACGGTCTTGGACGGACCATGATGACCACCATAAGCAGATGAGTGGCATCCTTCTAAAACTCCTTTAACTTCCCACTGGAGGGATACATCGTCTATAAAGACCATCAGAACACTGCTTAAAAAGATAAGGATCATCCCAAACGAAGAATTTTGCATCATGCAAAAATCGTTTCCTTTGGTTATAAGAAAGGTCAGAAGGTAGCTGTCGACTGACAAGAAAATTGGCCATATCAGCATACCAAGGAGAAGAGTCAGTAATCGCCATTAATGAATCATCAGCAAATGAGTCATTAATTGGTGTTGGCAATCCTATTTCAGTTACTCTTATCCTTGAAAGATGGTCAGCGACTACATTTTCTGCTCCTTTCTTATCCCGGATCTCTAGATCAAACTCTTGAAGGAGTAAGATCCATCGGATAAGTCGAGGTTTTGCCTCTTTCTTTGAAAGCAGATATTTCAAAGCAGCGTGGTCAGTGTAAACAATAACTTTCGATCCTATAAGGTAAGAACGGAATTTGTCTAAGGCGTAGACAATGGCAAGAAGTTCTTTTTCAGTAGTGGCATAGTTGATTTGGGCAGGATCTAATGTTTTACTAGCATAGTAAATGCATGAAGGAACTTTTCCTTTCTTTGCCCCAAAACAACTCCAACGGCGTAATCACTCGCATCGCACATAAGCTCAAATGGAAGATTCCAATCAGGTGACTGGATTATAGGTGCGGTGATTAGAGCGCGTTTGATTTTGTTGAATGCCTCAAGGCATTCTTTCGTGAAATTAAAAGGCGCATCCTTAAAAAGGAGCTCAGTCAGGGGCTTGGCTATTTTAGAAAAATCTTTAATAAACCGTCGGTAGAAACCGACGTGGCTAAGGAAACTCGTGAGTCCTTTTACATTAGCAGGTGGTGGCAGTTGCTCGATAACTTGGATCTTAGCTCGATCCACTTCAATACCTCTTTCATAAATGATGTGTCCTAAAACTACACCTTCGTTCATCATGAAGTGACATTTTACCCAGTTGAGAACAAGGTCGACTTCTTCACAGCGTTGCAATACCTTGTATAGATTTGTCAAACAATTATCAAAGAAAATGCCATAGACGCTAAAGTCGTCCATGAATATCTCCATGATAGTCTCAACAAAATCAGAAAAGATACTAGTCATGCAACGCTGGAAAGTTGCAGGTGCATTACATAGGCCAAATGGCATTCGGCGATAAGCAAAAGTACCATAGGGACAGGTGAAGGTGGTTTTCTCTTGGTCCTCAGTGGTGGATAGGAATTTGGAAAAATCCTGAGTAACCATCTAGATAACTGAAATATTTGTGGCAAGCTAACCTCTCTAACATTTGATTAATGAAGGGCAGAGGATAGTGATCTTTTCTAGTTGATTGATTCAACTTTCTGTAGTCAATGCACATACGCCATCCCGTCACAATCCTTGTGGGG
Organism: Heliosperma pusillum; assembly: GCA_022085475.1. NCBI lineage: Eukaryota > Viridiplantae > Streptophyta > Magnoliopsida > Caryophyllales > Caryophyllaceae > Heliosperma > Heliosperma pusillum. The sequence goes on along the minus strand of JAIUZE010016377.1, from coordinate 34,141 downwards.
ATGAGCTCATTCTTCTCATTCTTGACTACTGTTGTTCCTCCTTTCTCTAGATCATTAATTGGTGTTGGCAATCATTAGATTTGCCGGGGAGCACGGTTTAGTTTTCCTTTTTATTGTGATTTTTATCACGATTAGTTTTATCTAGTCTTTAGGAACTCCAATTCCTTTAGACCTCTCTTGATTTTTCATCTTAGCTTTTCTATCTTATGCCCAGAACTTCTAGACTAGGGACCCCTATTCCTTTGGACCCCGAACTAGAAAGAACTTTATGTAGGAAATTAAAGCTATTCAACGAAATTTCAAAAGCTTCTGACATTTCAAGTTTAGATCGTATTCATGAGAAATACTCGGATATCTTACCTAATCTTGAAGGAGAAGAAGATCCATTCTCATCCGCATTTCAAAAATTCAATAAACTTTCAACCAACATTCCATCTTCATCTTCACAAACAAAAATGGTTCGACTTTCCGACCATTCTAAACCCACTGCAGATACACTTCCAAAGGGTATCGCTACACCTCAAATTACAGCTCAAAAACTTCGAAATCAAACCTGCCTTTATCAATTTAATAGAGAGAAATCAATTTGGTGGCAATGCCACAGAAGATCCCAACCTTCATATCCAAAACTTCTGTGACTATTGCTCCACGATTAGACAAACTGGAGTATCCCAAGAACAGATTAGGGAAATGCTCTTTCCCTTCTCTTTAAGAGGAAAGGCAAAACTCTGGATCAATAGTCTTGACCGAGTTGCCTTAGGAATAGTCGACTGGGATGGTCTAGCTCTTGCTTTCTATCAAAAGTACTTCCCACCAGAACGAACCGCACTCTTACGAAGTCAAATTACTGGATTCCGTCAGAGAGGCGACGAAAGCCTTTATGAGGCATGGGAAAGATATAAAGAATTACAAAGAGAATGTCCTCATCATGGCCTTGATTCATGGTTCCTGGCTATCACATTCTACAACGGTTGTTGTGGCGAATCGCGTCGTATCCTCGACTCCGCTAACAATGGTCGTTTCGATCAAATCGATGTAGAGATAGCTAGTGCGACTATCGAGTCAATGGCAATTCACGATTCTCAGTATAGCAACTCGCGTGCTATACCGCTCAAAGCCAAGCAGGATGATTCAAGTAAAGTAGCACTCCTGGAAGCCCAATTAGCCCTTCTGCAGCAACAAGTAGGAAGCTCTTCCCAATCCAAGGAACATATCAACGTCACTAACCACGTAGTGGTATGTGAGACATGTGGGATTGGAGGGCATAGTTTTCAAGAATGTAGAAGTTCAATAGAGCAAGTCAATGCTTATCAAGGATATAGGCAGGGCAACGCTTTCTCAAACTTCTATAACGAAAACACAAAAAACCACCCATTTTTGTCCTACAAAAGTACCAATGTTCAAAATCCCCACCAACAAACTCAACAACCATTCATACCACACCAACAAAAGCCTTACAATCCACCTGGTTTTCAAAACCAGAGACCTTCATTCCAACCTAACTTCAATCAACCATACCAAAATCAACCTCAACACCAACCACCTCAAAATCAAGGCCAACCAAATGACTCAAAGTTGAGCAAAATTGAATCCATGCTTCTGCAAGTTGTTCAAAAACAGGATTCAATGTTTGTTCAATTTCAAAAGAGTGATCAAGCTAAAGATGCTGCCATCAAGATGCTTGAGACTCAAATGGCCCAATTGGCTACCTCTATTACCCAAAGAAAACAAGGCCAACTTCCACCTCATGGTGAACAACCGAGGGACACCGCAAACGCTATCACCCTTAGGAGTGGTACCACTTATACGGAACCTCAGCAACCCAAAGAACCAACAGTTGAGCCTTCACCAGTAGAAAGGCAAAAAGAAACCCAACCATCCACCACTAAGGAAGCGGAAGATAAGCATGAAAAGAAGGATGAACTTGAAAAGGAACCCATCAAAATTCAAGTTCCATTTCCCCAACGTTTGAGGAGTGAGATTTCTACTTGACCGCTGGTCTGAGGAAGGTAGGCTAATCCTCGTCTGTGATACACACCATATTTAGCAAGCAGAGTATCTAACTACTTCTCTCCAAAATGGGTTCCTCGATCACTAATCACGGCTCTGGGTACACCAAAACGTGGAAAGATGATCTTCTTAAATAGCCGTATCACAGCTCTAGCATCATTAGTGGGAGTGGCAATTGCTTCTACCCACTTGGAAACATAGTCAACAGCGACTAGAATATAACGATTTCCGTTAGAAGAAGGGAATGGTCCTTGATAGTCAATACCCCAGACATCGAATATTTCAACTTCTAATATGCCGTTTTGAGGCATCTCATGTCTCTTGGATATTTGACCCATTCGTTGACAAGCGTCACAAGCCATAACAAAATCTTTTGAATCTTTAAACATCGTGGGCCAGAAAAACCCGGATTGTAAGACTTTGGCTACGGTCTTGGACGGACCATGATGACCACCATAAGCAGATGAGTGGCATCCTTCTAAAACTCCTTTAACTTCCCATTGGGGGATACATCGTCTATAAAGACCATCAGAACACTGCTTAAAAAGATAAGGATCATCCCAAACGAAGAATTTTGCATCATGGAAAAATCGTTTCCTTTGGTCATAAGAAAGGTCAGAAGGTAGCTCTCGACTGACAAAAAAATTAGCCATATCAGCATACCAAGGAGAAGAGTCAGTAATTGCCATTAATGAATCATCAGCAAACGAATCATTAATTGGTGTTGGCAATCCTATTTCAGTTACTCTTATCCTTGAAAGATGGTTAGCGACTACATTTTCTGCTCCTTTCTTATCCCGAATCTCTAGATCAAACTCTTGAAGGAGTAAGATCCATCGGATAAGTCGAAGTTTTGCCTCTTTCTTTGAAAGCAGATATTTCAAAGCAGCGTGGTCAGTGTAAACAATAACTTTCGATCCTATAAGGTAAGAACGGAATTTGTCTAAGGCGTAGACAATGGCAAGAAGTTCTTTTTCAGTAGTGGCATAGTTGATTTGGGCAGGATCTAATGTTTTACTAGCATAGTAAATAGCATGAAGGAACTTTTCCTTTCTTTGCCCAAAAACAACTCCAACGGCGTAATCACTCGCATCGCACATAAGCTCAAATAGAAGATTCCAATCAGGTGACTGGATTATAAGTGCAGTGATTAGAGCGCGTTTGATTTTGTTGAATGCCTCAAGGCATTCCTTCGTGAAATTAAAAGGCGTATCCTTAAAAAGGAGCTCAGTCAGGGGCTTGGCTATTTTAGAAAAATCTTTAATAAACCGTCGGTAGAAACCGGCGTGGCCAAGGAAACTTTTGATTCCTTTTACATTAGCAGGTGGAGGCAGTTGCTTGATAACTTGGATCTTAGCTCGATCCACTTCAATACCTCTTTCAGAAATGATGTGTCCTAAAACTACACCTTCGTTCACCATGAAGTGACACTTTTCCCAGTTGAGAACAAGGTCGACTTCTTCACAGCGTTGCAATACCTTGGATAGATTTGTCAAACAATTATCAAAGAAAATGCCATAGACGATAAAGTCGTCCATGAATATCTCCATGATAGTCTCAACAAAATCGGAAAAGATACTAGTCATGCAACGCTGGAAAGTTGCAGGTGCATTACACAAGCCAAATGGCATTCGGCGATAAGCAAAAGTGCCACAGGGACAGGTGAAGGTGGTTTTCTCTTGGTCCTCAGGGTGGATAGGAATTTGGAAAAATCCTGAGTAACCATCTAGATAACAGAAATATTTGTGGCAAGCTAACCTCTCTAGCATTTGATCAATGAAGGGCAGAGGATAGTGATCTTTTCTAGTTGATTGATTCAACTTTCTGTAGTCAATGCACATTCGCCATCCCATCACAATCCTTGTGGGGATGAGCTCATTCTTCTCATTCTTGACTACTGTTGTTCCTCCTTTCTTGGGAACAACTTGGACAGGGCTAACCCATTTTGAGTCAGAAATTGCATAGATTATGCCAGCATCTAACAATTTCAGAACTTCAGTTTTAACTACCTCTTGCTTGTTTGGGTTAAGACGGCGTTGACCTTGAACACAAGGTCTTTGGCCTTCTTCTAAGTTAATTCTATGCATGCAAAAGTCGGGGCTTATGCCTGTGAGGTCTTCAAGTTTATAGCCTATTGCCTTTTTATGCTTCCTTAAAACAATCAATAGTGAGTTTAATTGATTTTCATCAAGAAGAGCACTCACTATGACCGGGCAATATTCAGACTCATTTGCCCAGACTCATCTAAAAAAGCATATTTTAGATTTGAAGGAAGAGGTTTAGTTTTCCCGATGGATCTTACTCCCCGGCAATGGCGCCAAAATTTGATCGTGCCTGACGCAAGCCCGAAACAAAGATAAATTACCCAGACTAGGCTAATAACAAATTAATGTAATTAGGGAAGTAGGGGTCGATCCTCAGGGAGATGGTGTTTCAAATGGATTGTGAATCGTCTCACAATTGAGTTTTATCTTATGATTTTCTGGGTTTGGGATTTTGTGATGTCTAAACTAACGAATGACATAAAATAAAAATAAAAACAAACTGAAATGAAAACGATAAAGCAAATGATAAATTAACAATAATGAGAAGCATTTAGGGAAATAGTTTCACACATGTAGATTGACATATTAATGAAATTGGATTTAGGATATGCAAATAATTCATTGAGCGTTCGTAAGAATGGTGTGTTCATTACAATCATAGATCAGATGGTCTAGCAGGCTTTTAGTGCGATTTACTAGGTCTTAATCCACTATGTCATGCTTTGTCTATTCAATTCCTGTATATCTACCTTGGAAAAGAATTCCACACTAGTCAATGATTGTGATCAAGAATCGTCAACTATCGTTAAAGTCCAAACATGCATAGACACAATGTTTTAAAAGCACAGGTTCCTTTATCCAATTATCATCTTTTAATCAATCTAACATGGCTACCCCACACTCTAGAAAGGTGACTACTCACTCATGGTTATGTTGATATTAACAATGAAAGTTAAGGTAAGCATTTTTAGTTGATTTTGACAATAACTTAGACTCTCTTTGTGGCGATAATAACGACGCTATATGACAATCTAAGAAATGAAACTATGATTATAACAGCTTGAAAATGAATCTAATGAAATTAGAAAATGACAATCAAATGGAAAGCAATAAAGAACAATTAGCAAAGGATAAATTAGGAATACCTAGGTGACGATCAACGATGAAAGCGATAACAATAATAGAAATCCCTCGCATAGAAATACCGTACTTTAAATTACAACTCTTGAACCCAACAAAGTAGATACAAAGATTGAAATTCTTATTGAACTAAACTAATGTTTTGATATGAAATGGACAGAAATAAACTAGAAACAAAAGACAAAAGAAGAAGATAAACTAAACTAGAAAGACTAAAACTAAAGAGAAAACTAATAAGAAGATTGTATGAAATATAGGATTAGATTGTGTAAGATAGTGTACGAGAGTGTGTGGCTTGGAGCATCTATTTATAGTATTAGGGTTTCGTGGAGAAGAGGTCGGGCATTAAATACATAGGGCAAATTTAGGAAGAAGGAGCCGCAATGCTTGGAGCAGCAGACATCCCCGATCGGGTACACACTTACCTGACCGGGTAAGTCGTCTTCTGGAAACTCTTGACTAACGCTTCATCTTCCTTCGCTTTGACTTGACTTCCAACATCCCCCTTGACTCTACAATCGGGTTTGTTGCTTGGATATGATGTAAAGCGATGAATTCTCCCGTCTAATTGATTGGTCTTCCGACAACTACGAAACCGTCTCTGCTTCTTCTCTCTCTTAAGTTAGTGAGCCTTCTTGAAATGTCTTACACATGGTCAAGCTTTCTTCTTTGAATCGTCGGGTTCTAGGCAAATGCTCGGGAATATAGAAAAAGGGCGTAGAAACGTCACTTTCCCTATAAAACAAGTTAGAACACAGGAATTCGCCTAGAAGACGATATTAGCTCATAAAATGGCTTAACAAAGCACAAATGACATACAAAACCGAGCTAAACTGAGGGTTAAAATCATACAAATATTCACTTATCAGTAGGAATTGTCAACCTATACTTGAATGTGTGAAGTAAACTTGAAAGACTTCAACTTTGGTTTAAAGTTAGAGTCTTTTGGGTGATAAATTATATGTTGTGTGAGTTTTACATGGTTTAGTGTTGAATTGCATGATTCTCACTTAATCCTTTGGTTTAATACTCAAAGCTTACTCCTTTACTTGTGCTTATGTTTTAATAAGTCTTGGTTAAGTTGTAAAGGGTCAATCTTGGGTGGTTTAATCCATGTTGACTATTTCTTAGGAGGTAGTATTAGATAAATAAGAGGAGAGGTAAAAAGGAGTCATCTTTGCTAATTGTTGTGTTACTTGGGATAATTGCACTAAGTATTTCTCTCATATTTGATTATTTGCATAGAAGGTGTTTGTTCAAGTGTCTAGACTAGAATTTCATGTTTCAAGTTGAATCATCTTTTTACCCAAATTCCCCCACCTATGTTATCCTACATGTTTTCTCATAGAGAATATCATAGTTTGTAATTAATTCAAGCCTTTGTTTTAATTAGTGTCTTAATTAGTAATTAGTACCTTAATTTGTGATTGGAGTAATTAGTTTTGTTAATTAGCATTTTGCAAAAGTCTAGATTAGTTTAATTTAGCAAATACCGTCTTCTCTTGGGTTCGAGCCTATTCTTACCATTTTACTACCTTATTTGAGATAGTTTATGATTGGTCTAGGAGTTATAAATTGTTATTTGATTGTAGCTAATTAGCGGGATTAGCGACACCGTTAAAAAGCCTCGTCAAATTTGGCGCCGTTGCCGGGGAAGGCAATATAGCTAAATTTCAAATTGAAACTCTTGTTAGTGTCATAATTTGTTTGGATTATTTTTCAAATTTCTTAGCTTATAGGTTACTTTCTGTTGAAGTTACTAATTTGTGTTGTTGAGTTGTTTTAGAGTTTATGCCTAGGTCACAAGAAGGACTTCGTGACCAAGATATTGATCCATCTTCAAGTAGCATATCAAATTGGTTATTTTCAAATCCCCTTTATAGAAGACCTTTTTGGAGGGAGCCTAGTGAAGAGGAGTTGGTGAATAATATTTTTCAAGAACAACCGGAGCAAGTGTTTGAGTAACCACCTAGAATACCATCTCCATTGAACGTCCTTTACCCACCCAATATGGAGGATAATATGACAATTGGTGAAATTCGGGCAAAGAACTATGAGGAGAAACCACTTTGTATTGCATATCCTCCCATGGGGGATGTGAACTTTGGGCTCAAGGGTTTCTTTGTCCACAACTTACCTAGATTCCATGGCATGGTGGGGAATGACCCAAATAGACACTTGGCCGAATTCCACATGATTTGCCAAGGTGCTATTCCCCAAGGAGTGACCGAAGACCAATTCAAGCTCAGGGCTTTTCCGTTTTCTCTACAAGATGCCGTGAAGGAATGACTCTTTTATCTTCCAGCCCACTCCGTTACCACTTGGGTGGGCTTGAAGAAGAAGTTTCTTGAAAAATATTACCCGGATTCAAGACAGAATCACTCAAAGAAGCTCATCACTACCATTGAGCAAGACATGGGGGAGACCCTTTATGATTATTGGGAGCGTTTCAAAAGTCTTGTGGCAAGATGCCCATACCATGGCATGTCGGGAGATGATTTGTTGACGGCCTTCAATGAAGGGTTGTGCCAAAATGACCAAAGGATGATCATTGCCGCCACCGGAGGTGGAATTGATACACTTAATGTGGCCGAGGCCAATAATATTATTGAAAAATTGGCAATGAACACAAGAAGCTATGGAAGGAATAATGAAAGGGGAGGAAGCTCTAGGAATGTATCCTCCATGGAGGATCCTTATGCCTCTCAAAATCACAAGATCATGCAAGAAATGGGTGAACTTAAAAGCATGGTGTCAAACTTGGTTGTTAACAAAGGTAACTCATTCTCTCAACACCCCGAACCAATTGAATGCTCATATTGTGGAGATGACCATGCCACCAACACATGCTACATCATGATTGAAAAAGGAGCAACTATGGAGAGTGTTAATGCTATGGGGTATGGGAATTACAATTCAAGAAACCCAAGTGGTGGAGGAATGTACAACCAAGTGGGAAACCGTGATCTTTTGGGATGGGGAGGTGACAAGTGTGACAATCCTCGCGAATGCGGAAATATAAAACATACAAGCATGTGAATTATATAACGGAAATATGAAACTTTTAAAAACTTTTATACATGCAAGATAGAAAATACGAGGAGTGTCAAAAATTAAAAACCAAATACAAAATAGTATAAGAGACGTAGTCTCTCAAAATGTTAACAAAGGACAAGTTATTTAGCAACTAGCTAAGATCGTCTAGAGGTGTTTTAATCCAGGGACAACGCCCGCTAGCTCACACCCGAACCCAAAATGTCAAGCAAAAAGCCATCCAATCAAGCAACCTGTTCATCCATGAAAAACATGAACGCCACAATCAGTGGGGAGTAACTCCGGGTTCTCCCAGCCATATCACATTAAACGTACATAGAAGGAAATACAAAAGTAGAGCATGCATACATAAAGATATACATGTGAGATGCGATAAGAATAGATAGGCAATCCAATATATAATGATAAGATCATATGGAAATCAAATCCGAAACCATCATGTTATTCAAAGACTCGGGGAAGACACTCTTAGGCAACCGAATACGCTCACTAGGGCTTGCATCTCACCGTTAGCGGTATAAGTTTGATAAGATTGAGACTCGACAAACAAACCAAGTCAAGTCATGCGATGATCACAATAAATCCAACATATTATCATCCATTCACGAACCAAGACATTGACGGTGTCCAATCATGCAATGACCATGAATAATATCATGAAATCACGCATTCAAAGACGACGACACAAGACGACAGCTCTCACGGTTAAATGAAACGCATAGCACCTTGTACCATTGGCAAGTATGATTAACAGGATCCACGGGATGATAAGCATTCCCTGAACGCATACACGATGCTACATTTCGTTTACTGTGAACACTACATTTCCTCCGCTTAGGACGATGATAATAATACGGTCCTAGTCTAAACCTGGCCAGACTCTCGGAATAAGACATTTCCCGATTCGACATGTGGTATGACGTTCCACATCCAAGACTCGATCATACAAAGACGTCGAGTACCCCAAATTCGGCTAAACCACACGAAAGAGGCGGAAAAAGACTCAAGCCTCATAACAAGCGGTACGCTACATGCAAATAACACCACCTCGCAAGTACACAACATTTGACGGCCGGGTCGATCAACGCAATGCGTTCAACTCCCAACAACGTCGTCGTATGCCCACTAACACATGCATTTAAGCAGTAGGATACCTCTCCGTTCCGACATTCCAGCCTTACGAACGGGAAGGTAGCCAAGGGAATGAGAGTACAAAGCACAAGACAAAATAGTGCTCAAACCGTATCATTTGTAAAAACCGACTCAAAGTGGGAACATACCAAAAACCGTCACAAAACATGAGAATAAAGAATCATATAAGTTTAAATATGATAAACATGAGTCAATACATGATACATAATCATTAGAACAAGTTTATGAAGCATAATGAATAAAAAACATAGATACCTCTCCAAAACAACGTTCTTTGGAAACCAACGAAAACAAAGGTCCACTTCAAACGGTCATTACTAGAGTTCTAGGCATGCAAATGCAGAAATTCCAAATGGAGGTGATATATTTTCCTCTTACGGTTCCAACGGGATGTCACGCGCCCAAAACAATTTAGTAACGAAGGAGATATGATCATTTTACGAAAAGGGGTCAGTGCAGGAAAATTTCTGTTGGCAGCGAGTGACGCAGCCTGCGTCACCACGACGCAGCCTGCGTCCCCCAACGCAGCCTGCGTCCTTCAAGGGATTCAAGGACGATCAAAAATCAACATGTTATCAACAACAAAATCCTCATTTATCATCACAAATCATCAATTCTCATATCAATTAACAACTAACAACATCCATCAACAACAACACAAGTCCTAAGCATACTAACCATAATCTAAATACGATTACTGCACTAAAATAAATTCCAAAGAGGCCAAAAATGGCTGGTTAGCAGCCTGTTTTTGCAAGGCCAAATGGTGAGCTCAAATTACAAGATTCCATGGACAAACAACATCATATGGTCCCCCTTTTGGGTGTTCTAAAACAAGTCAAGGAAAGTGAGCAACAAGGACAAGCTTTTGGCAGCCAAGACAAGGACATGGCAGTCCCTTGTCTCAGCCCCACAAACCGTGACAATGATGGGCCAACCTTGGCAAGACAAGGACACGGCCATGACAAGGACATGGCACGAGCCAAGCAAGCCAAGACACGACCATGACAAGGCCATGACAGCCCTAGGAGGACCAAGACGAGCAGCATCATGACAAGGACATGACTGTCCATTTGTCTCGGTCAAGACAAGAGCATAGCAGCCTCACTTGTCTCGGTCAAGACAAGGACATGCCCATCACATGCCAGCCACATTTTGTCCAAGCCAAGACAAGTCCAAAGACAAGGACATGGCTAGTCATGACAAGGACATGGCTAGTCATGACAAGGACGAGGGCCCCTGCCATGGGCAGAACTTGTTGGTCCGGTTTCAACAGTCCCTTGGACTGTTTAGACTAGCTTTTATGATGTCCTTTTGTTTGTAATGCTTTATCATATTGTCCTCTTGCTCCTTTTGATTGTAACCATTAGATGTAGCTTTTTAGATGAATGGATAGGACGTAATGTGAGCCTCTATATAAGGAACTCACCACCCCTTGTAATAATCAGATTATGAAATGAATTTTTAGAAGGTTTTCAAAACCCTTAGTCTTTGCTTGTGTGCTTAGACACCCTTTCCTCTTTGCTATGTGCTGGAGAACCTCCAACGGCTTCGAGCCATTGGAGCGGGGTTGAGTCCTATGCTTGTGTGCTTGGGCGAAACTACTTCGAGGCTTAGACCTGCTGTGTGATCTAGTCTAAGTCATATCCATCTACCTCCCATTGTATTAAACCCACAAAATAAAGCCCTCCAAAACAGCCCCTCAAATGAGAAGAACGACTACTCTTGTGAAGTTTAATTTGTTGTTGTTTCGTTGAGTCTTGGTTGCACTTGGTTGTGCAAAGCGGTTTCCGGGACCGTCCTATCATTAGCCCGGTTTTAGGTGTCATTTAGCTTAGGTTTTGTGTCACTTGAGCCATGCTCGAGTGGCTGCTTTTGGGGCGTCATTCTTAGCACAAAATCAGGCCCATTTGGGTCTTGTTTCAGTGCAATTACTAGCCTAGAAAACACATAAAACACGTAAATGATATCGAGTAACCCTTCACCGTTACCTTTTCGCGTCTTTAAACGGTTTCTAAACCTTCCTAGTCTCCACCTACATACAATTAGATAATAAAAGATGAATATCATTCACCTTGAGAAAGACGGATAATTTAAAAAGCGAGAAAGACGGTAATTTTATTACCAATACGGATAGAGGAAGCTAAGAGGGGAAGAATAAGACGAACTTACGTGAATTTGAACAAGAAATGAAGGCGTAGCGATGATTCGAAGATGGATGAAAATGGAGGCAAGGTTTTGGGTTTCTTAGAGAAGAAGAAATGAATTTGAGTTGTGGGAAATGAATTAGGTTTAGGGTGAGGAAGGGAGTATATGAGGGAAAAAGTCAACGAAAGTCAAACTCGCCTTAAGACGGGATTCTCATGGAATCTCGCGGAAATTCCAAATACGAACTCGGAAATTCTAAATTCGACTCGGAAAATTAAATTTACGATTAAAACTAAAATTCGCTGAAAATTGTCCGTAAATATTTTTACTAGAAAAAATAGGGTACATTTGCGGGTGTTACAATCACCCTACCTTTTAAAAAGTTTCGTCCTCGAAACTTGAGAGTAGAAAACCAAAAGTATCAAAGACAAGAATCGGTTTTAAAAATCAACAAGAAAGCTTTTACAAGGGAAACATTTATGAAACGAAGTTCTTCTCGAAAACGATTTAAAGAGAATTTTCATAAGTGTGGAACTTACTTACGGATCTCAAGAGTGCCCGTCGCGAACGAGAACTCTAATTATCCAGATCAAATCAAAGTCAAAATAGTGAAATCGAAAATCAAACAACGTTAGTAAGTGTAGGACTAGTTATCATACGTCTCCAATAACAAGTGCAAACAACCAACCAAACGCAAAATCCAAGTATAAAAGCAAAAGAAATCTATTTTCCTCAAAAAGGAGGTACAAAAACCATCTTTAGACTTCTTTGAAACGTTAAATTAGAAATATAATATGGAAATTTGAAGGTTTTCTCAAAGATAAAATCAAAATAAGAACACATTACACGTACATAGAGCGACTAGAGCATCACAAACACAACTCAGTGTATGAAAATGTATACAAAACATGCAAAAACAAAACAAATCGAATTCCTAGGGATAGGAAGATCAAGATAAAGTCAGCTGGAAGATCTACAAGAATTCGACATCACTAAATCTACTAATAAACCAAATCCTCAAGAGAATGCAATTTACCCAATTTGCAACTCATCATTTTCAATCATCAGAAATCCTACAAAAATATTCCATAATCACGAAACTTCGAGTAACAAATCCCAATTATTCGAATCCAATTAGAATCTACTAAGGTCCATCGGCACGGTAGACTCCACAACTAACAATCCACATGAAAGATTTATTACGCACTCTAATCTTCTTAGTTTCATCAAAACTCTTACTAGAAACTATCAACAAAATATTTATATATGGAAACATGATCGCTAACAACCACAAAGTAAAGGACTTACCATGAAATCCTTTAATCCAATTTACTTCAAACTCGTTATCCTAAATTTACAATGAACTTTCTCATCCTCGAAAATCAAAACACAATCCACGCAACCAAACATAATTATCTAAGAACCAACTAGTCTCATCCAAAGTCTCACGACAAGGGAAAATCCACAATCCATTATCGCTTATAAGAATTCTTTAATACGCCCTAACATCCTTAATTCGATCATTACTACGCTCGAAGCCTCAAATATAAATAGTCACATTAGCAAACTACGGTGGTTACTAATCTTCAAGATAAATGGGTTCACCATACTAACTCTATAATCCATAACAACTGAGGACTCACTATCCAAAGCATGCAACGAACATTTCTCAATCTCAAACTATGATTCCTTAAGAATAAAAGAGAATTACTAATTACAAACCACAAATGGCCAATCACTTGGCAATCAGACAACTATTCAATTCATCTAGATCATCTAAAACTCAAAATGAATCGATTTTCATTTATGACAAAACTGGGTACCAACTCAATTATCCTAAAGCAAAGTCTCTTTTAGAATCCACCAATTAGAGAAATCTAAATCCCAAATGATATCCCAAGCAACCGATATAATACTCAACAACAACGAATATCATCTCGCTCAACTTGATTCCCAAAATAGCACTACACTAGCAAGCTCAAAAAAATGAAGCCACCAAGAGAGTACAATACCACCAATAGATTCATCCTAAGGTTTAAATCCCAAACCTATTGATGATCAAAATCAACATGAAGCTAGCTAACAACCTAATCATCTCACCAGAGGAAAGACAATGACACCATGACATTGGAAACGATAGGAGATTTCGAGGAAACATGAACGCGATAAGATCGGACGAAAATTAGAGGAACGCTAGAGGCAGGGAGCCAAAAGCTAGACATTGGATAGATATAGCTATGAAGGTAGCCAAGCAAAGGAAGAGATAAGAGAAAACAATTTCCTAGGAATCGGGCTTAGTAGGAACTTGCATGAAAGGAAATGGAAAGGGATAATGTCACGAGAAAAAGGTTTAAGGTTTAATCCACAAAATTCCCTTTTCAAACTCAGGGCGATAGCAAAGCAAATCATCTCAATAACAAAGGTCTCTTACAAGGGACCATCGTACCACAAATCATCGGAGTAAGGTACACCTAGATTTAACAAATAGATTACAACCCAATTCATCCGCCCTTTCATATAACACGGATTCCCAATTGCGGAATTGCAACTCAAGCATAATAACATTCTCTCAACTCCATAATTTGACACATTCTCAAAGGTTTCAAAAACCGAAGAACCAATAAGGAATTCTCCATACCAATCTCTTTTCAACTCCTATGGCCACAAGGTAGAACACCGAACAAAACGTCATCATCAACATCATATAGCCCACGAGTTCATTATTAACAAAGTACCACCTCAAGTCAAACATCAACATTAACGTCCCAAGGTATTTCCATCCTAGATCACATCATCGAATCTCTCTCATATCTATAATCCTCAAGTAATATGGTTCAACTTACAACGAAACCTTACTACTCCAAACGAGTCTCCGATACCATAAGATAAGATCATATCTTTAAATCCAAGAACTATAGCCAACTGCTTTTTCACCAAGCCTATACTCTAACACATAAACTAGAATCCACAAGAAGTCACTTAGTCTCTAAAGCATTTTACAACTCCAGGCATCATTCAAACTCCTAAATTCAAAAGATTAAATCGCTAATGGGTTAAGAAGTCTTAGCCAACTCATTCAACCTTACACCATCAAATATCATGAACTATCCACACATTAGTCATGACAAGCATCAAGCATTAAAATCATCAAACTTATCTTACTACCTTTCCTTAGAGATACAACCAATCATCATTATAGGGTTAATTTAGATCTACACCATTTTCCTCAAATCACAAATTTATTCTAACAATCACTAATATTCCACAAAAATCAAAGTTCTTCCGACCAAGCATAATATACCACAAACAAATGGGTATGGCATCCATAAAAATGTTACAAGAGGAAGGTAAGGATACCAATGGTAAGATGGAGGAACTATCAAGAGTAATTTCCAAGAGGCAAACAAGATGGAAGAGAAAGAAGCACCTAGATAGAAGGAAGAGAGCATAATACAATAAGGACGAGAGAATTCATAGATGAGGAAGAAATACACTTCAATTAGGCTTGTAAATCTTCAAATCTTCGATAGAGGATACTTCTTCTAGGTAACACATGATCCACCTTAAGACGGTAGATACAAACAAACATAACATCACTCAACACAATCAACAAACAAGTTAGAAGCTAACAAGCATCAAGTACACGAAAGACTACCACCTTAGGTCCTTAAGTCTACCCATCTTTCATTTATTATTTCAATGTCAAGTAATTTAAGTTTAGGGTTCACGTGTGTGCGTCGGGAGCGATAAAAGCTCTGATACCAACAGTGACAACCCTCGCGAATGCGGAAATATAAAGCATACAAGCATGTGAGTTATATAACGGAAATATGAAACTTTTAAAAACTTTTATACATGCAAGATAGAAAATACGAGGAGTGTCAAAAATTACAAATCAAATACAAAATAGTATAAGAGACGTAGTCTCTCAAAATGTTAACAAAGGACAAGTTATTTAGCAACTAGCTAAGATCGTCTAGAGGTGTTTTAATCCAGGGACAACGCCCGCTAGCTCACACCCGAACCCAAAATGTCAAGAAAAAACCCATCCAATCAAGCAACTTGTTCATCCATGAAAAACATGAACGCCACAATCAGTGGAGAGTAACTCCGGGTTCTCCCAGCCATATCACATTAAACGTACATAGAAGGAAATACAAAAGTAGAGCATGCATACATAAAGATATACATGTGAGATGCGATAAGAATAGATAGGCAATCCAATATATAATGATAAGATCATATGGAAATCAAATCCGAATCCATCATGTTATTCAAGACTCGGGGAAGACACTCTTAGGCAACCGAATACGCTCACTAGGGCTTGCATCTCACCGTTACCGGTATAAGTTTGATAAGATTGAGACTCGACCAACAACCATGCCAAGTCATGCAATGACCATGAATAAATCCATCATGTTATCATCCATTCAAACAACCCAATACATAGACGGTGCCCAATCATGCAATGACCATGAATAATATCATGAAATCACGCATTCAAAGACGACGACACAAGACGACATCTCTCACGGTAAATGAAACGCACTAGCACCGTGTACATGGCAAGTATGATTAACAGGCATCCACGGGATAAGCATTTCCCTGAACTCATACACGATGCTACATTTCGTATATGTGCACTAAGTTCCTCCGGTAGGACGACGATAATAATCCGGTCCTAGTCTAAACCTGGCCAGACTCTCGGAATAACGTGTTTCGATTCGACATGGGATAAACGTTTCGCATCCAAGACTCGGTCAATCATAGACGCCGAGTACCCCAAATTCGGTTGATAATTCACGAAAGAGGCAGAAAAGAGCGCAAGCCTCAGAACAAGCGGTACACTACATGCAAATAACACCACCTCGCAAGTACACAACATTTGACGGCCGGGTCGATCAACGCAATGCGTTCAACTCCCAACAACGTCGTCGTATGCCCACTAACACATGCATTTAAGCAGTAGGATACCTCTCCGTTCCGACATTACAGCCTTACGAACGGGAAGGTAGCCAAGGGAATGAGAGTACAAAGCACAAGACAAAATAGTGCTCAAACCGTATCATTTGTAAAAACCGACTCAAAGTGGGAACATACCAAAAACCGTCACAAAACATGAGAATAGGGAATCATATATGTTTTAATATAATAAACATGAGTCAATACACGATAAATAATCATTAGAACAAGTTTATGAAGCATAATGAATAAAAAACATAGATACCTCTCCAAAACAACGTTGTTTGGAAACCAACGAAAACAAGGGTCCACTTCAAACGGTCATAACTAGCGTTCTAGACATGAAAATGCTGAAATTCCAAATGGAGGTGATAGCTTTTCCTCTTACGGTTCCAACAGGATGTCATGCGCCCAAAACAAGCAAGTAACGAAGGAGATATGATCATTTTACAAAAAGGGGTCAGTGCAGGAAAATTTCTGTTGGCAGCGAGTGACGCAGCCTGCGTCCTACGACGCAGCCTGCGTCCCCCAACGCAGCCTGCGTCCTTCACGGGATTCAAGGACGATCAAAAATCAACATGTTATCAACAACAAAATCCTCATTTATCATCACAAATCATCAATT
>JAIUZE010016377.1:0-16651 GCA_022085475.1 Heliosperma pusillum | reverse complement strand
CGGAAGAAAAAAAAAATAATTTAAATACCTAACGAAGGGTGTCATAAATAAAAAGGGTCATTACAAAACGGAAATAATATTATACAAAAGAAATATACAAGACGGGAGACCTATCTCCCGTATAAATACGGAAATAAAACGAGTGTATAATAATATACAATCGAAGAACCGAATATAGGTCCAAGGTAAATACTTCGCTCGCTAGCTCGTCAATGTACCCCAAATATGCATTCACCACCTGTTCGACCGCATTAAATATAAACACGGAAGCCACAGTCAGTGGGGAGTAACTCCGAGTCCTCCCAGCCACGAAATGTCAAGTTTAATAAAACATGAATACATAAAAGCAATGTATATGGACAATACAAACTTTAACATATATGATATACGTTTCATGTTATGAAACAGAAACTAACATATAACCTAGCATGTGAAAGTTATCATGTGAAACCGATAATAAACTATAATACGAGGTAGGGAAGCTGGTATGCTAGCTCAGAGGTTACCGTTAACATGGTCATGATACACTCAAACCCTAATCAACACGTAATCATGTGAATCAGTTAACAACCGGTAATCCAAACTCTATCAACCTTAGCCGGCTTGCATCTCACCTTCTAAGATTCATAGAATCACCAAACATGAAAGATCAATACTTCTACAAACAGGCATAAGTTCTTAGGACAGTCAATAAAGACTTCTGTAACTCGAGTCTATACCACGAGGTAGGATATACTTAAATATTTAGGCTCAGCGGTCACTCCGGTAACATGGCCCAAATACCAAGCACACATCTAGGCTCAGCGGTTACACTAATAACATGGCCCAGATCCAAAGCACATATCTTAGCTCAGAGGTTTCTCTCAGAAACATGTCCAAGATACGACTCAACCCTAAACCTAAACTGCGCAGACCCAGAGAAATGCGAAGATCCATCGCATCCAAGACCCATGATACAATCACATGAGTACACCCTAAGAAGATCCATCAAAGGGGTTGGCTAGTACTTAAACTGGCTCCATTTCCCAAAGTGGAAACAATGGCAGCCATACCCCGACTTGGATATAAACCCACCAAGCCGGGCCACAGAAGCTATCAAGCGGCAAACTCCATATGCTCGTTAAAGATAGTACGGGCCTATCAATGTCATGGTCCAAGATACTCATTTAGAATTAGAATGGTCAAGACGCCATATACTCATAATTCTCTATGGGTACTTAGTCAACACGACACCACCATATAATAAACAGTCACGGGAAAAACTTCCTATCATGTGACTAATTGCATATAAAATCATATTCAAATATCATATCGCCTCATATCTACTAAGGCTATTCATTCATTCATTAAATAAAACCTTACCTGAAGACAAATCCCCGACCCGAGTCCCGCGACGGGTCATCAGTCAAAACGGGGCTGACTAGATCTTAGTTTGACCAAACCCGTTTGGTCAAACCGGCTAGAAACAGAGTCTTAGCCCTCGAGGCTTGAACATAAGAATATCACATTCATTTCATGTTATTTCCTTCTATTTCTAACATGTGAATTATTAAAATCATACGAAAACCCGTTTAACTTAACGGATATCAATTTAAACTACCATCTCGTATTATAATTTCTAACATGTGAGAAATAGTAATTTTATGAAAAACCTTTTTAATTAAATATTTTACTTATTAATATTTCTCACTTGCTAATTATTACAAAACGCGATAAAAATAACGATAACTCAAAAACCGTCACAAGTCCCAAGGTGGGACCCACGGCTGATTTTTGGCCGAGACACACATGGCCTGAACTGGGCCCCACGGGCTGGTTTGGCTAAGTTGGGCTATTTTGATTAAAATTTCTAAAACTGTTTCCTAATATTTCCCGCATGCTTTAACATAATTAAAACCCGTCAAAACAACAACCAAACAATCAAACATCGACACAACCCAAAGACCAAAACCCGGACCCACCATGAACCAGCCCAGACCGGCCTGGACCGGGCCTGAACCGGCCTGAACCGGCCTGGTTTGGGTCCGGTTCTCAGCCCTCTTTTCCGGCCACCACCCTTAATCACACCAATTTGTTTCTTACATGTTTTAATTAATCAAACAACCATTTTAACAACCAATTTAACCATCCATCATACAAAAATCATTATTATGAAAAATCATCCAAATTCATCAAAAACAACCAACATGTTATAAATTCATAAAACACCATAATAACCACTACTTAACATGTTACTAACTAAAAATCATAACATCATAATAATATGAACAAAAACTAAAGATGAACCAAAACTAAAGAAAACCAAAGCTATGTAACATATATCCGTCGAGTAACTCGGAATCGTTACCTTAGCTAGCTAAAATCAAGTAGCACCAAAATAATAAGAACTAAGAAAATAAGAAACCCGTCTTCTAATCTTCTCCTAAAATATACGAGTCACCAAACTCGTCTTCAAAATCTTCCCCTATAAGAAATGACAAGAAAAACATTATTAGAACTTAAAACTTGATTTTCCATAATTAAAGTGTTGAAAACGATTTTTGTCGGAATTGAAAATAAACCGTACTTGAAGATGGAGAGCGAAGAGGAGATTCTAGAAATATAAGTTAGGACGGATTTGAATAAGAAATGAAGGTTTTATGATGATTTTGCTCAAGAACGACGAAGAACGACGAAGAACTACGAAGAACGAAGAAGAACGATTACTTTGTATCTTAATTATTTTGTGTCAAATGAAAGTTGTTCGTGAAGTAAAGTGTGGAGTTGAGTGCCGTGTAATATAGACAAAATATTGGTTGGGTTTTTGAAATTGTTGTTAATGGAATTGTGACTCGGTATAATAATGAATATTACCGTAATTAATTAGATATTAAGTTAATTGAATTAAATATCAAGATATTATGTTATTGTAATGAAAAGAAAGAAAATATCAAGGTCTAAGAGAGGAGGGAAAACCGTGTGGTTTGGTGAGCACTCGGGTCTGATTTATCGATTTGCGTAATTTAAACTGACGGATCGATAAAGTAACAAATATCTAAGATATTTTATTAGTTTAATCAAACAATTAAAATATCTAATTGTGAGTGGAAAACGATGACATGGGCGTGTGACTCATGCCAAAGTCGAGTTTCGGGTTTGTTTCGTGATTTACGATGACTCGGGAATAGTTAAATGACGTTCGGTTAAAACCGTAAAAGTTATTCTTTAAATTCCGAATAAATTCAAAATAATTATATTAAATTATGATAAATTATGATAAATCTTAATAAAAATAAATTAAAATTTATTATTTTTCAAATATAATTTCGGTCTTTAAAATTACGAGGCGAGTCGGGAAAAGTCAACGAAAGTCAAAGTTGACTAAAAAGTCAAGAAAAGTCAAAGATGACTTAAAAAAGAAAAGTCAAAGATGACTAAAAACGGTCTTTTCATGAAATCTCTCAGAAATTCCAAATACGAACGCGGAATTTCAAAATACGACTCGGAACAAAAATTTCTATTTTAAAACCTTAAGTTTGCTGAAAAGTGTTAGTAAATATTTTTACTAGAAAAATTGGGTACTTTTCGGGTTGTTACAGCGGGTGTTACAACAAGTCAAAGAGCTTTGAAAACGGTCAATTCAACCATTTGAGAGCCCAAAATCCCACCCAAAACCGGAACTCCAATTTCCAACAAAATCCCCAAAGACATTACAACAATCCAAGATCCAACAATTCAAATTTCCCAAGTAACTCTCAATCTCAAAACAATGTTCAAAGACAATCGAAACAAGGCCCCATTCAAGGAAATTCTTCTTCTCTAGGGAACTTGAGTGATATCTTGCAAACGCTCCTTTCCAATCAAGAGAAAGATAGGGAGGAGGCAAAGAGAAATCAAGAGAAGGCAAGGAGAGATAGAGAAGAGGCAAGGAAGGATTGGGAGGCAAACAACCTTAGGGTGAGCAACTTGGAAACCCAATTAACTATCCCAAATGGCCTCCAATATGTCAAAATCCCAAGCCTCAAGCTCCACAAGATTCCCATCTCAAACCATTCCCCCACCTAGGGAAAATGCTAGTGCCATGACCTTTAGGGGAGGCAAAAAGTTGGAGGTATACCCCCTTGGAAAAGGCAAAGAAAAGATGAAGAACCTTGAGATGGAGACCTCGGAAATTGAAGACCAAGGAGAATTGGTAGTTGCTCATGAAGAGCTATCAAAGAATGGGAAAGGGACATCTACAAGCAAGGACCCCAAGGGAGACACTTCAAATTTTTTCTGCCTTTTCATTGGGGATGATGAAGTAGAGGAATACATACCGGAAGTCCCATTTCCTAGTGCTTTGATAAGAACTAGGAAGTATGACAAGGAGAATGACTTGTATGAAACTTTCCGGAAATGTGAGGTAAACATTCCTCTTCTTAATTTGTTGAATAGTGTCCCTAGGTATGCAAAGTTCTTGAAAGAACTTTGTACACCTAAGAGAAATCCTAAGAAAGGAACCCATAGGGTTAGGGTGAGTGAACATGTTTCGGCAATTTTCAAAGAAAAATTACCAAAGAAATGTGGAGACCCGGGCATGTTCACCATCCCTTGCACCAATGGAGGGCAAAGTTTCAAACGTGCCATGTTAGACCTTGGAGCCTCTATTAACGTCATGCCCTTATCCATCTATGAGACCCTAGGCTTAGGACCTTTGTCTAAGACCGGGGTGGTTATTCAATTAGCCGATAGGTTGATTGGTTTTGTCGCGGTCCCGATACAAAAATAATTACCCGCACTTAGGGTAACAACATAAGGAATGTAATTAGGGAAGTAGGGTGTCGATCCTCAGGGAGTACGTGTTAACTATGAATTGCTATGGATTGATTTTCATTTAAGTTCGAGTCACTTGAGGTGGTTGTATAAGCTATTAACATAAAATAAAATGACAAGTATGTAAATGACGATATGTAAATGACAAATATGTAAATTGCAGAATGTAAAACTCAAAACAGAAGACTTACCCGATCGGATTGTCACGTACCCGATCGGGGAAGTTCTCTGATCCGAATGACAATATTTAAAATCTAACTAAAGACGATATTTAAATGACAATATTGAAAGGCTATCTAACTAGACTAATAAACTAGATAATAATAATAAAGTAAACTATCTAAGAACGGAAATAGAAAGACGATAAAGTAAACTAACTAGATAACAATGAAATAAACTATCTAAAACGGTAAAATAAACTAACTAATCAAATTGAAATAGTGAAAGAGAAATACATGTAAAACTAATTAAAAGTTTCATTGATACCAACTTTAGAATTACTATGATTGTCTAGGCCTTGTAGCGGTATATTCCTTTCGGATTCATACCGACCTTTTAGTGGGTCCTAACGTCCTCTCAGCATGGTTAGGTCACTAAACCCCTATTGGCATTCCTAATTCCCATCCCAACTCTCGTTATAAAGATAGAAATTGACTAATACAAACAATTGTTTATGGCCACTAAACATAGTTACAGAATTTGGCATGACCAAAGGAAGAAACAACTAGATGGTTCAATTGGTATCTACTCTTCTTTTAATTCATTTAACTCGTAAATCATTTCAATATTACAACTCTATTTATTTTGTGTACACAATGTTAATCTTACAATATTATATCTAATTTATGTGATCATGTGATTAAGTAGATTAATAAGAAAAAGATGTATGAAATTTGTGACACCCTCAAATTTGCGGAAAGAAAAAAATTATTTAAATACATAAAAGATAATAATACATAACGAAGGTGTCATAAATACAAAGGATCATTACAAAACGGAAATAACATTATACAAAAGAAATATACAATACGGGAGACATATCTCCCGTATAAATACGGAAATAAAAGAGTGTATAATAATATACAATCTAAGAACCGAATATAGGTCCAAGGTAAATACTTCGCTCGCTAGCTCGTCAATGTACCCCAAATATGCATCACCACCTGTTCGACCGCATTAAATATAAACACGGAAGCCACAGTCAGTGGGGAGTAACTCCGAGTTCTCCCAGCCACGAAATGTCGAGTTTAATTAAACATGAATAACATAAAAGCAATGTATATTGAAAATACAAAACCTTAAACATATATGATATGCTTTTCATGTTATGAACAATTAACTAACATATAACCTATCATATGAAAGCTATCATGTGAATCCGATAATAAAATATAACACGAGGTAGGGAAGCTGGTATGCTAGCTCAGAGGTTACCATGTAACATGGCCCTGATACACTCAAACCCTAATCAACACGTAATCATGTGAATCAGTTAACAATCGGTAATCCAAACTCTATCAATCTTAGCCGGCTTGCATCTCACCTTCTAAAACTCATAGAATCATACAAACATGAAAGACCAATACTTCTACAAACAGGCATAAGTTCTTAGTACGTCGATAGTCGACTTCTGTAACTCGAGGCTATACCACAAGGTAGGAAAACATCCTAGTCCTAGACTGATCAGACCTAGCGACAACAGCTATTCCATTCCCCGTCCCATGACATAACCGTACATGAGAAACTCTACTAGGCGACCCCCTAAGCAGAGATGGCTAGTACTTAAGCTGGCTCCATTCCCAAAGTGGATTAGGCAGCCATGCCCCGACTTGGATATAAACCCACCAAGCCGAGACACAAAAGCTATCATCAGGTGAACATATACTCGTTAAAGACAGTAAAGCCTATCCATGTCATGGTCCAAGCTACTCATTTAGAATTAGAATGGTCAAGACGCCATATACTCATAATTCTCTATGGGTACTTAGTCAACACGACATATATCATACAATCAAACCGTCACGGAAACAACTTCCTATCATGTGACTAATTGCATATAAATCATATTCAAATAACATATCGCCTCATCTCTACTAAGGCTAATTCATTAATTAAATACAACTTACTTGAAGACAAATCCCCGACCCGAGTCCCGCGACGGGTCATCAGTCAAAACGGGGATGACTAGATGTTAGTTTGACCAAACCCGTTTGGTCAAACCGGCTAGAAACAGAGTCTTTTCCACATAGACTTGAACATAAAATCAACATATTCATTACATGTTATTTATTAAAAACTTCTAACATGTTAATTATTAAATCTTACGTAACCCCCCCGCTTGACTTAAAGGATATCAAAATAAACTACGATCTCGTATTATAATTTCTAACATGTGAGAAATAATAATTTTATGAAAAATACTTTTAATTTAATAATTTACTTATTAAAAATTTCCCACTTGTTAAATATTACAAAACACGATAAAATGACGATAACTCAAAAACCGTCACAAGTCCCAAAGTGGGACCCACGGGCTGATTTTGGGCCGAGACACACATGGGCCTGGACTGGGCCCCACGGCCTAATTTTGGGCTGTTTTGGCCTTTTTATCGATTTTACTAAAAACCGTTTCTAATTATTTCCCGCATGCTTAACATAATTAAAACCCGTCAAAACAACAACATAACAATCAAACATCGACACAACCTAAAGACGAAAACCCGGACCCACCATGGACCAACCCAGACCGGGTCTGAACCGGCCTGGACCGGCTGGTTTGGTCCGGTTCACAGCCCCCCTTTCCGGCCACCCTACACGGTCCAAACAACCACCACTCCAATTAAATTCTAACATGTTTTTAATTAACAAACCCCCATTTTAACAACCAATTTAACCATCAATCATACCAAAATCATTATTATGAAAAATCATCCAAATTCATTAAGAACAACCAACATGTTATAAATTCATAAAACACAATAATAACCACTACTTAACATGTTACTAACTAAAAATCCTTAAATCATAATAACATGAACCAAAACAAAAGATGAACCAAAAATAAAAGAAACAAAAGCTATGTAACATATATCCGTCGAGTAACTCGGAATCGTTACCTTAGCTAGACAAGTCAATTAGCACCAAAATATGAAGTATAAACCAAGAAACCCTCCTACTAATCTTCACCCAAAATATACGAGTCTCCAAACTCGTCCTCAAAATCCTCCCCTATAAGAAATGACAAGAAAACATTATTAGAACTTAAATTTGATTTTCCATAAATTAAATGTTGAAAACGATTTTGACGGAATTGAAAATAAACCGTACTAGAAGATGGAGAGCGAAGAGGAGATTCTAGAAATATAAGTTAGGACGGATTTAGATAAGAAATGAAGGTTTTATGAGGATTTTGCTCACGAACGATGAAGAACGGATGAAGAACACGAAGAACGCTCAAGAACGATTAAAGAAAGTGATAATTTGATCTTAATTGGATTTATTGTAAAATGAAAAGTTGTTAGTGAGGAAGTGTGGTGTGTGGGTGCCGTGTAATTATAGGGAAAATAAAGAGTCGGGTTTTGAAATTGTTGTTACGTAATTGACTCAGGTTTAATAATTATTTTACGGTAATCGATTAAATATAATTCGATATTAAGTTAATTACACTAAATATCTAGATATTATGATATTGTAATCAAAAGTAATGAAAATATCAAGGTCCATTAGAGAGGAAAGAGTCGTGTGGTAAGGTGAGAAAACGGATCTGTTTTCGAGCGTTTTGCGTAATTTTCGTTAACTGATCGATAAAGTTAATAAATATCTAGATATTATGATTAGTTTAATCAAAACAATTAGAATATCTAATTGTGAGTGGAAAACGATGACATGGGCGTGTGACTCATGCCAAAGTCGAGTTTCGATTTTGTTTCGGGATTTGCGATGACTCGGGAATAGTTAAATGACGTTCGGTTAAAACCGTAAAAGTTATTCTTTAAATTCCGAATAAATTCAAAATAATTATATTAAATTATGATAAATCTAATAAATCTAAATAAAAATAAATTAAAAATATTATTTTTTTAAATAAAATTTCGGTCTTCAAACTTACAAGGCGAGTCGGGAAAAAGTCAACGAAAGTCAAAGTTGACTTAAAAGTCAAGAAAAGTCAAAGATGACTTAAAAGTCAAGAAAAGTTTATGACGACTTAAAAGTCAAGAAAAGTCAATGACGACTTTAAAAAGTCAAGAAAAGTCAAAGACGACTTAAAAGTCAAGAAAAGTCAAAGATGACTAAAAACGGGATTTTCATGAAATCTCTCAGAAATTCCAAATACGAACTCGGAATTTCAAAATACGACTCGAAGCAAAAATTTCTATTTTAAAACCTTAAGTTTGCTGAAAAGTGTTAGTAAATATTTTTACTAGAAAAATTGGGTACTTTTCGGGTTGTTACAAATTAAACTATGAAATATAAATACTAAAGTGATTATGGCGATTATGTTAATAATGATTTTAGTGATGAATTCTATGATTATATGATTAGGTAAAACATAATGTGACATGATAAATAATATTTTGGTTTTAACTAAATTAATTTTAGATTGATTTCCTAATAACAATAATACGAAAACAATGCTAATTAAATTAAAGTTCATGATGAGAATTGCATAGTAAAAGATAGAGAATAACCGAGTTTGGAATATGAATATATAAGAACGAAAGTAAGAACAAATATCTAATAACAAAAGCTATGAAAACACTAGAGGAACACTAAGAAATAAACTATATTCTAAAACTTGTAAGAAAGTGTGCTAAAAAATATAAAAAGATGAAAAGAGAGATAAGATATTATATAAGATGATAATGGATAATTGGATGATAATTGTGTGTGATGATCATTGGCTTTTATAGGCCTGCATGGCTGCTGATCCCTCGTCCAAATTCATACCCTAGTCAAAGCAGTAATGCACTCATTTAAGCTCGGTTGAAGAAGAGCCAAGTAACGTCCACTTGCAGAAATACCCGATCGGGTATATGGTAATCCGATCGGGTAAATGTGCAAGATGGATTCTTCCGTCTGTTTGTCTTAGGCACGGAATCCTATGCCTTGGTCTTGGTCAATGCAATAGGAAATTGGGCTTGGGCTGATCTTCTTTTGGCTTGGGTTGATGTTTCCTTTTGAAGTTCAAAGCCAAAGTCCAAGATAAATCCAATTGAGGAAGGATGTAGCGGAATCGTAATCAAATCGTGAACTGGCTATCATCAATTCCGTGAAAACTCGTATCCTAGTGCCTTTGCTCCATAAAGTAGGAAAATATAGCAAAACAGCTTCATTTCCTATAAAATGAGTCAAAATACGCAAAACAACTAGAATAGCAATATTAGCTCGTTATTCACCTAACAAAGTGCATAAATCGTATGAAAATTGAGCTAAAACGGGGGATTAATTAGTACAAAATATCACTTATCATAGGTCTAGTGTCTATCCCAAGGGCATGGTAGAGGATGTGCTAGTAGAGGTAGATAACCTTGTCTTCCCGGCGGATTTCTACGTCTTAGACATGGAATCTAGCTCTAGTGCCACTCCCCTCCTACTTGGTAGGCCGTTTATGAAAACTTCCAAAACCAAGATCGATGTTTCAAACGGGTGTTTGACAATGGAGTTTGAAGGGAAAAGATTGACTTACAATATATATGACTCCATGAGACACCCTAATGACCATCAATCTTGCTTCTTCTTGGATATTTTTGAGCCATTAGTGAATCAAATGTACAAATTTTGTGATAGAGACCCACTTGAGGTGGCTTTAACTAACAATATGGAAGAGGAAGGTTTGTGTTTGTTGTTGGCGGTTGATGTGCAGGAACGTCTCGAAGACTTGGAAACGGAAGAGCCTCTAGAAACATATGAAGAACTCAATATCATCGACATGCTGAAAACAGGGCAAGGCAGCGAAAAACGCTGTCAGCGCCCCACGACGCTGCCAGCGTCATACGACGCTGCCAGCGTCCACCAACGCTGCCAGCGTCTTGCTCTGGCAAATCTGTCCGAGCTATTTGCCTTAAGCATTCCACTCCACAAGCGCCTCCCTTTCATTATCCAGTCCCAGAAGGTCGAGTTGAAGACCCTCCCAAGCCATTTGAAGTATATCTTCCTAGGGGACAACAACACCCTACCCCTCATCATCTCGAGCACGCTCACCGAGGACCAAGAAGACAAATTGGTAGCATTACTTAAAAAGCATAAGGAATCATTTGGGTGGAGGATAGCGGACCTCAAGGGGATAAGTCCGGTGACATGCATGCACAAGATACGACTTGAAGTGGATGCCAAACCGGCCCGACAACCCCAAAGGAGGCTAAATCCACCCATGGCGGAGGTAGTGCAAGAAGAGGTAATTAAACTATTGCAAATGGGCATCATTTTCCCTATTTTCGACTCCCGTTGGGTTAGCCCAACTTAAGTAGTGCCCAAAAAGGGAGGAGTGACGGTAGTCAAGAATGCACAAGGAGACTTGGTCTCCACCCGGCGACAAACCGGTTGGAGGGTGTGTATTGACTACCGCCGCTTGAATGCGGTTACATTGAAAGACCATTTCTTGCTACCATTTATTGATCAAATGTTAGAAAGACTAGCAGGAAAAGCTTTCTATTGTTTTCTTGACGGGTACTCGGGATATTTTCAAATCCCAATCGCACCCGAGGACCAAGTCAAGACCATATTCACATGCCCATTCGGTACATTTGCTTATCGCCGTATGCCATTTGGTCTATGTAATGCACCGGGAACTTTTCAACGGTGCATGTTGAGTATTTTCTCCGAATATGTAGAAAGGATCATAGAAGTATTCATGGATGATTTCACCGTCCATGGGGACTCCTATGATGCATGTCTAAAACACCTTGCTCTAGTCTTAGAGCGATGCCAAGAGTCCCATCTCATTTTAAACTCCGAAAAATATCATTTCATGGTAACTAGTGGCATCGTTTTAGGACATGTAGTGTCGGAAAGGGGGGTTGAGGTGGATAAGTCTAAGGTTGACATTATCAAAACCTTACCTTATCCCTCTAACACCCGAGACATTAGGTCTTTTCTCGGACATGCCGGTTTCTACCGGAGATTTATTAAGGACTTTTCCAAGATTGCTAACCCCTTATGTAAGCTTTTGCACAAAGAAGCGGAGTTTGTCTTTGATGCCTCTTGTAGGAAAGCTTTCGATGATTTGAAGGAGAGATTGGTCACCGCACCACTTATTCAAGCACCGCAATGGGATCTTCCATTTGAAATCATGACCGATGCAAGTGACTACACATTGGGAGTGGTTTTGGGTTAAAAGAGTGACAAGGGACCCCATGTGATCCAATATGCATCTACCCTCTTGAATGATGCTCAAAAGAACTACTCTACAACGGAGAAGGAGTTCCTTGGTGTGATATATGCCCTAGAAAAATTCCGATCCTATCTCTTGGGCACAAAGGTGATCATCTACACCGATCATGCCGCCATTAGATACCTTGTGGCAAAGAAGGATGCAAAACCACGGTTGTTGAGGTGGATCCTTCTCCTAAGTGAGTTCGATGTGGAGATAAAAGATAAGAAAGGAGTGAAGAATGTGGTGGCGGATCATCTAAGCCGGCTAAACCATGAAGAAAGACCATCATGCCCTCTTGATGAGGTTGAAGGAGGCCTCCCTCATGAGTCACTTTATGCTATGCAAGTGGAGGAGCCATGGTATGCTACCATGGTCAACTATTTGGTGACAAAGCGGCTTCCAAGCCATTTCTCTTCTCATCAAAAGAGCAAAGTAAAATCCAATGCAAAGTACTATATGTGGGATGATCCATACTTGTGGAAGTTTTGCCAAGATCAACTTGTAAGAAGATGTGTGCCCGAAAGTGAGATTTCATCCATCTTAGATCATTGTCATGACTATGCTTGTGGAGGGCATTTTGGGCCACAAAGAACCGCAAGGAAAGTGCTTGAATGCGGTTTCTTTTGGCCAAGCCTCTTCAAAGATGCCCATAAATTTGTAAAAACTTGTGACCGATAGCAAAGGGTGGGGAATTTGACAAAAATAAATGAGATGCCACAACAACCCCTTCTATATTGTGAAGTCTTTGATGTATGGGGAATTGACTTTATGGGCCCCTTTCCTAACTCCGGTGGTTATTTATAGATCCTCTTGGCGGTAGATTATGTGTCAAAATGGGTTGAAGCAATTCCTACCCGCACCGATGATGCAAAGGTAGTAGCCATCTTCATCCAAGAGAACATATTCTCCCGGTTTGGTTTTCCAAGGGCTATCATTAGTGATAGGGGTACCCATTTTTGCAACAAGGTGATTGGAAGCCTTCTCAAGAGGTATGGGGTGAACCATAAAATCTCAACGACCTATCACCCACAAACAAACGGCCAAGTCGAGCTCTCCAACCATGAGATAAAAGGGATCCTTGAAAAGACGGTTAATCCGGATAGAAAGGATTGGAGCAAGAGGCTATTTTATGCGTTGTGGGCATACAGAACCGCTTTTAAAACCCCCATTGGCATGTCCCCATTCCGTCTCATCTATGGCAAGGCTTGCCACCTCCTCGTGGAGGTCGAGCACAAAGCCTATTGGGCTATCAAATCTTTCAACCAAAACCAAGATGAGAGCGGTATGCACGGAAAGCTTCAATTAAAAGAACTTGAGGAAATTCGCCAAGATGCGTATGAGAACTCCTCCATCTACAAGGAGAAAACAAGGAGATGGCATGACGGGATGATAAACCGTCGGGTTTTCAAGGAGGGCGATCAAGTTCTTGTGTTCCAAAATCGGTTTAAGCTCTTCCCGGGTAAGTTGAGGTCAAGATGGTTTGGACCTTACACCGTCAAGAAAGTGTTTACCCACGCAGCTATTGAAGTGGAAGGGCCCGGGGATGGAAAGCTACTTAAGGTGAATGGCCACCGCCTCAAACACTACTTCCAAGGATGTGCCCGGGAGGGGGAAGAAGAGGTTTTGCTTGAGGACCCCGTTTATGAAGGTTGAAAAGCTTGGAGTCACTAAGTCGAGCCATCGACTCTAAATAAACGGCAAACCGTGTACATACTCTATCCTTGTGAATATTTCTTTGAAGTTTCATTGTTAATTCTTAGCATTTGAGTTGTTTTTAATTAGTTAGAAATTGCATCAATAATTTTTTTTTTTGAAGTTACTAACGGTTTTCTGAAGTTTTGCGAGTTTTCGGCCGCCTCGGGATGCGTGCCACGCGTAAAAAGTTCGGGAATCGATGAAATTTGGATATTGGAGGTTATCATGGGCTATTGGAGTGAAAATGCAAGTATAGAGGTGTTTGGAACACTTAGCCAAAATTTGGCTAAGTGCAAAAGGGAGAACAACTGGCAGTGAAGGATGCTGCCAGCGTCGTAGGACGCTGCCAGCGTAGTATGTAGTTTTCAGCTTTTGTTTTCCTAATTGCAGGAGTTCATTCACAAATCAACCCAAACCTTCAACTCTTATTTCTTCACGAACAACCCCCAAAACAACCCTCAATCATTCAAAACTTCATTTTTCTCCCTCAAATCTTCACAAACCTTCATCAAAATCAATCAAATTCTTCATCCTAATCATTATTCTACCTTTAATCACCTCAAAATCAACCCCAATCACTCACAATCTCAGAAAATCCCTCTTTGAAAACCTAGAAATTTTTTCCTCAAATTCGATTTTTAGGAACTTTGTTGGGTTTTGAAAGGGTTTTTGACGGATTCCCTACCTATTCTAATTATCAAGGAGCTTGCGTTTTGTGGAATCGGAAAGGTATAACCTCATACTCAACTTTTCCATTATTCTTTAAGTTTTTGCTCGAAATTGGGCTTGAATTAGTCTTAGTTTGAGTTTACCCCTTGCCCTTGATTGATTGTGTAGTTAGGATTGGACAAATTTTTCTGAGTGAGGCATAGAAATTCAACAAACACTAAGCTTTTGAGGTGTTGAAATTGTTGCACACCAAGTGTTTATTGAATTGCTTGAGTGAAAAATTTCTTTGAGTGATTGCTTGTTGCTTGTTGTATTGTTTTGTTGTTGAATCTTTGCAGAAAAATGACACCCAAAATCTCCAAGTTGTTTGGAAAAGGAAAGAATAAGAGGGCCGCGGTGAGTGAGCCCGACACCGAGGTGGAAGTGGTGTTCATGGGCTATGAGAGGTTGAGTGCTCAATATAAGAGAATATGGGAAAAACTTACCACACCCCGACAACAACCACTCATAGCTACAAAATTCTTTTCCCCCAACACCCTTCATGCCTTGGGCATGTTCGACTTAACAAGGGATATGCTAGCTAAAGTAGGGCTAGAAGCTTATCTCGAACCCGACTCTTGGGATCACACCTATAGGAGTTTCGCGTACGAGTTTCTAGCAACCTTGTCCGAGTTGGACGTTCCCGAGGGTGAGGAAAAAGCCTACCGTTTCCGTCTCAACCAAACTTGGCATAATGCCTCCATCTCCGAAATCTGGCAAATCCTTAAGATCACCAAAGAACCCGAAGAAATTAGATGCCCCAAGGGAAAAATGCACATGATGTGGAGTAACATTACAAATTGCCAAGCCGCATCTAAGGATGCCAAACTCTCCACCATCACCCACCCCGTGCTCCGCCTAATCACCCGATTCCTTACCACCATCTTTAACTCCGCGGGAGAGCCCGCTAAAGTACCGGAGAACATCCGGTTATGTTTTTGGACTATGCTCCCGGAGGGGGTAGGGGTACCGGATTGGGCGGATTTGTTTATTAGGGCTTGTATTAAACACCGACAAAAATCTACCAAAGCAAGCATCCATCTTGGGGGGGGGGGGTGATCACATTTTTGGTGCGACACTATGAGCGGGACATTGGTGAGGAGCAAGAGGTGAACATTTGTAAGGGTTTGACGAGATACAACCAATTTGGGCTCGAGGAGGTGCATATGTTTAAAATTAGCCGAGAGAAACCCTTGAAAGGATTTTTGTTGGGGAATGACGGGCTTAGTTATATGAAGATGCCTCGACCTCCAAACAACCCCTTACCTTGGGGGCCCGCATCAGGGATTTTTGGTGTCCTAGGGAAGAGAGTTTGGGGGAGGATAGTGAGGAGGCGGAGGTAGAGGAAGTGCCTTTGAGGAGAAGACGGAGGGTAAGGAGAGAGGGAGGTGAGGGAAGTGAGCGAGTTAGCGAGGAGATAGAGATCCACGCAATTGAGCAAGGACCTTTCCAAACCCCACATTTTCAACAACAACAACAACAACAACCACCACCATTCCATTCCCAATCATCTTACCAAAGCCACCAAGACACCGACACCCCTATGTTTGACGCGGAGACTCGTTCTAGCATCCCCATGGAGCCATGGCAACAACAAATGGCCTCCTACTTTGCTAGCACCAACGATGTCTTAAAGCACATCAGTGGGAGGGTGGACGATTCTTACACGTGGCAACAAAGACAAGGAGGTAGGCTAGAGACCCTAGATGATTGACACAATGTAGTGGAGGAAAGAGAGAGGTTGAGAGCAGAGGCCGAGAGGGCTCAACAAGAGGAATGGAGGAGCATGGTAGCACGGCAAGAGGAAGCCCACCTTTGGAGAGAACAACAAGACAAAAGGTGGCAAGAGCAAAATGAAATGTTGATAACCCAAAATGCTTGGAGGGAGCAAGCCACAAGCCACTTCCAAGCTCAAAATGAGCGCCACCACACTTATCTTCAAGATTCTTATGAAGATGCGGTGGCACAAGAAGATGTTTATGGCTTGGCTAGCTCACTCTTTGGCATGTCCATCCAACAAAACCCGAGCTACCCCACTCCTTACACACAAGAGGCCCTTGATGAAGGCCTAGAAAGAAGAAGAAG
>JAIUZE010016376.1:13371-57416 GCA_022085475.1 Heliosperma pusillum | reverse complement strand
AGTTATAATGATACCTCGCAGGACAAATTTTTGTGACAACGTTATGGAGTCCTAAATGTTTCGGAACATTAGGTGCCAGGTCGTGGATAGGACATCCATAGTGTTCCTAGAGTCGATTCTTTTGACTATCGATTGTCTCTTGAGATAAAGGCAGTTTTTGGGGGACTTTGGTTTCTTTCTCATGGTCGACCGTAACAGGAGGCTAAGTAGATTTTCACTGGGTCATTTCATACTGCGCTTGTATCTGCAAGATTCGAGTTGAAGAAAATATCCCACCTTTATCAGGATATGCTATTTCTCAGGGCCACTCGAGGAGCTGTAACTGAAATGCATGGCCATGCTCGAATATAGATTCGTTTATCAGTTAAGTTACTCTCTAGTCGGGGAAACCACTATTGATACTGATCACTTGTAAACTACGACCTTTGTGAATACGGACTTTGCAAATTGGTTTACATTGAGTGGGAGAAATTTATTATGGATATGAGAATCGGTTATCGCACACACACTTGTACGGACAAGTGGGAGATTGTTGGAGCCAGTGTCCTCCACAGTTAGTGCAATAACATAAATAAATCTCTGTAGGTTCACAGGGTATACTTTGTATAATAATCAGTTGATTAACGTTTATCAATAACGGTTGGCTTGCTAGATAAGTTTGACGTTATTGTCATACAGATGGTGGTGATCAACTGGTCCCTAAAAGTCACACCTATAGGATGTGTTTGAGAGATGTGATTATTTGAGAAAATAATCATATTGATGCCCTATTATATGACTAAAAGGTTAGTCAGTGTATTTGACTAAAAGGTTAGTCAATGTGATGATGAGACGATTATTTAATAACGATTAAATAAAGTTAGCTGAGACGAATTAACTGTAATTCGTAAATTGGATATATAATGTAAGCTAATTAAACATAAACCGTTATAATTAATTGGCAAATTATAAATATACGGATATTTATAATTAATGATGTATCATAATGTCGGTCCAGGTAAAACGACGATTATAAGATAGTACATTATATTGGAAGCTAAAATGACCAAAAACGAAAGTATCCAGATACACTCGGTTTTTAGTCAATGGGTAGTTATTTTTGAGGAGACAAAAATCTCCCCATATAAAAACCCTATGTGCCGTGAGAAATAGGAGAGCAGAAAAGAGAAAATTGAGATTTTGCTTTTTCTAACCTAATTCCTCACTAACTGCCTCCATCATTCACACAGAAACAAAAGTTTACAGTAACTTTTGACAAAACACAAAACAAAAGGTTAACAGTAACTTTTGAAAACTTCTAGCAACACAAGGGCATTTCTCATACAGTCTTGGGTGCAACGATTAGGAGGATATCTACTTTGATATCTCTGTTCTTTACGCCAATTGCTAGGACCGGAGGTTGATTTCTAAATCTATACTCTTATTCTTGTTTTCGTTTATGACTAGTATAATCAAGTTATTACTTTTTCGTTATAATCCTATAATAATTGTATTGTGGTAATACCGATTTCCTACAAAGAGGCCAAATCAGTTGGACGATGACTAGGTTAATCGATTTATTTGAAATCGTGAATAACCAAATACCGTAGACACTTCATGAAAGGTTTATCCTTTTTGAAGGTAAAACCATGAATGAAATGAAGAAAAGTCTTCATAATAATTCTAAACTACTTGTCTAAATAGAGATTCATGAAAGTGAGTGGGAGCTCTAGGAAATATGTTTTTTCTTGATTGTTAAGAATATGACGAGGTTCAGGAGTAGGTTGGTACGATGTTGACACAAGGCAAAGGAAAAAGGCAAGGCTATTTTGAATAGTAAAGTCAAAACCCAAGCAAGGTGTCGAACCCAACTTTTGATGATTCTATTTTACAGTGTAAGACACTTGAAAAGAATTTGCCCCAAGCTTTCTAAAGAGTTAGAAATTGGGTGTACTATTTTCACCCATAATATCTATATGATCTACATTTAGTTTGCTAAAATGCAAGTTTTGGGTATTAGATACCCATTATGGTTTTCATCAATGTATTCAATGCATATAATAATGATTCGTGCGACGACTAACCATGATTAAATGTCGACCTACAAGGAAAATATACCTATTGTAGTTTTATTTCTATAGAGACATATAAAATTTATAATGTGATCAATCTAGATTTGGATTTAGAGGTATACTTTAATAAACGTTATTATGTACATGACCTCCAAATAAAGAATATAATATCCACTTTAGTGTACGACACAAGTGTTTCACTTTTGTGAATGGAACAAGCGTTGTATTTATTTCTGCCTATACTTGGTCAATGGTTATCCCATACCAATCAACGGTAACTGTATTCTTGACCTAAATTAGAAATTACTTGACATATAGATTGAAGAAGGCTCAAATTTGGTGACCCATATCTAATCTTAATTTTGGATTGTGTAGCACCCCTAAAACATTTGATTTTGAATCTTATGGTATGTGCGAATCTTGTATTCAAGGCAAGATGATTCGTGTCCTCTTTATTCAAAAGGAAATCGAACTAGTGAGTTATTGGCCCTATTACATAATGATATGTGTGGTCCAATAATAATCACAACCAGAGATGGTTATGACTATTTCACTTTATTTATCGACGATTTAAGTAGATATTATATTTGATTCTACTTAATGAGATGCTATGAGAAATCTTTGAAAAGTTCAAAGAGCTTCAATGTGAAGTAGTTAACCACTAAGAGTATTAGATCTATGACTCACGACTAAATCGTAACTATAAATATCTAAGTATTAACTTTGAATTTCACCAAAAGTATTGTGAAATAGTTTCACGAGTTAACTTCTGTAACACACATTATGAGATAAGGCGTTGTTGAATAGAGAAACAGAACCTTATACGATATGGTTTTGCCTTTGTCAAGTCAAACTGAGCCATTTGACTAACCTTGGGATCTTAATATTTTTGTCTGCTATTTCTTTTCCCACCATATTAAAGCACATTTAAAACAGTCTGATTTCATTCCATATACGATATGGGTGGGTAGTCTACCTAATTTTTAAGTAATCCGAATGAAACAAGTGCTCAATAATCCTACATTGACCACAAGAACAAATCGTTTGTGACTCGTGATGCTGTCTTTCAATAAAAATACAATTATTTCTTGATAAGACAGAGTGGGAGAAAATGTTTCAAGAGCCACAAACTGAGCATATGGTCCGGA
This sequence comes from Heliosperma pusillum, assembly GCA_022085475.1. Taxonomy (NCBI): domain Eukaryota; kingdom Viridiplantae; phylum Streptophyta; class Magnoliopsida; order Caryophyllales; family Caryophyllaceae; genus Heliosperma; species Heliosperma pusillum. The sequence goes on along the minus strand of JAIUZE010016376.1, from coordinate 54,217 downwards.
AAACGTTTCCTCATTGCTTGTTCAGTAGATGTTTCGAAGAAACCTAAGAGGTCAGGTGGAATTTTATCACTCCTTAATAGTGATGAATTCTAATCTGTGACTTATAAAAGACTGTTTCTAGTCCCAACTTCTTGCTATGGCTTAGAGTCATGCGATTCGTAATGGACTCCATGCGTGATGGTCAGGTATGTGACCTGGTAAATTTTACTTGAAGAAGTACGACCTCTTCAATGTAAATTGATTTTTAAGATCGAAATTTGCATGGATGAACATTAAAATGTTTTCAAAGATAAATTGGTAGGCAAATAGTTTTGCACCAACCTTAATTCTTAGATTCATTCGAATATACTTAGAGATTACAACATTTCATAATAGTATGATGACAATTGGATCTCAAGAACCACCTTCTTGAATACGATTCTAGAAGAGGTAGAATATTTTATATCCACCCGTGGGTTCGTAGATCCTAATTATCCTAAGTTAATTTGCAAGCTTAAGAGGATGTCTTAAGTAAGCACTAAAGAGTTGGAATTCATGTGTCAATCATGTCATAATATATTTCTCGATATCTCGAGGAATTATGTTTATACATGAAGTTTAGTAGGAGTAATATGGTTTTTATCAGTCTTATATGTGGAGACATATTGATCATTTTAGATGATGGAAGATTTTGGACAAGTAGAATACATCTCTTAGATATCTGGATTTATGAAGATAAATCTAAAAGGATATTAGCATTAAGTCAAAATTCTTATATTGATAAGATCTTCGACTAGTTCAAGGAAGTTGAACACATGATAATTGATTTCTTTTTGCTTCCGCTGCGGGATCAATTATATACGCTGTGATGTATACTCAATCCGACATTTCGCATGCTTTGAGCATGACAAGTCGTTTGCAATCAAATCCAAGTGAGAGTCACTTGATAGCCATAAAGAACATCCTTAGTACTTGCGAAGGACTAAAAGATATGTTCCATGTGTTTGGAGTTTAAAATGAGTTGCGTGTAAGGGTTACACAGACTTCAGGTTCCAAACTGATCAAAGTGATTTGAAATCACGAGCTGGCTGTGTTTTATAGAAGATTTATCTGTTGGAAGAGTTCCAAGCAGAAAAGACTATTGGAAAGGTTCCAAGTAGGAATGACATTTTAAAATATAAATGTCATGTATCCGCTGGAAATGTTCCAGGCAGTTTATCATTGCGGATTTCACAATGGAAATGGAGTACATTGCATCATATGATGATGCATATGAAAGTAGCTTGGATTCGACAGTATTGGAGGGACTAAAAATAGTTCATATAGTTGTATATCCTATCCCATGATACTGGTAAAATAGTGGGAGCTACCTTTAGGCCAAGAGTCCTAAGTCTAGATTCAAACCTAGACACGTACTCAGAAAGTTTTATGTAATATGTGATTACGTAGACAAAGAGAAATAGCAATCAGAACGATGGGAAAGATGCAAGTATTGTTAATCCATTAGCTATGCTTTTGCAGGCTGAGCATGTTAGTCATGTCATTTCAATGGGGATTGAAATATGTACCTGAATTGCTAAAGATTATGAGATATGAAATTATTGATAGCGTATCAATTTTTCCAAATATTTGATAATAGCATTCATTGTTAGGCTTTCATTAAAAACTCCTTTATTTAGTTTGACTAAATTTTAAAACTTTGTTTATCCGAATTGGTTGAAAGAAAGGTTGAACCCAATTCAAGTGAACATGATGAACTTAGTGTTTTGTCCCTAGTCACTCATTTGAGGTGACGTCTCGAAGTGACTAGATTGTAAGTCGATCGATGGTTGGTTCAGCACCATGGGGTCATGGAGATGACTGCTCGTTTACATAGACAGACTATTGAGACAACTCTGTCGGGCCGCTGACCATAATAGGTCCCTTATCAAAATTGTTGAAAGCCTGGTCGTGGCGGGGATTTCTATTTTATGCCTATGAGTCGATTCTTTAGACTGGCGACCATTTACCCGAGTCATGGTGATCTGCATCATACAGTTGTAAGATGGGTCACAGGAAATTTCCACCCACGTTGGGTATTAACATCTTCGGGCCACTCGAGGAGTAGTAACTGGAAATGCGTGGCCTCGCTCGGAAGAGATTTCTGGTAGATTTTTTGGTCAGACAGTTACTCTCCCAGATCGAGAAAACCACTCTATTTATAATTTCAATTGCAATTGCGACCTGTAAGACACCTTGCAATGAGTGGGAGGATGTGACGCAAAAGAGACAAGAGAATCGGTAGCACACAACTTGTCGAGACAAGTGAGAGATATTGTTGGAGTAGGAGTCCTCCGCAATAGTGTTGCTACATGCACAACTTGTATCGGACAAGTGGAAGATTGTTGGAGTAAGTGTCCTCCACAATAGTGCATTTATATAATAAATCTCATTTGGAATATACGTGGCATGATTAGTATATTTTGATACTCCACGTCAGTTGATTAACGTAAATCGGTAACGCTCGGCTGACTAGAGTTTGACGTTATTGTCGTATGACGGCGGTGATCAACTGATCCCTTTAAGTCACACCTATAGGATGAGACCCAAATAGAATACTAATTATTTGTATACGATACAGTTTAATTAGTGCATTACATATATTTGATATGTACGTTTAGTTACGAGAGTTATTTATTGGAAATTGAGTTAGGAACTCATTTCACTTAAGTTTATTAGTCAATTATTCGATAACTGACTGAATAAACTTTACGTCCTGTTTTAATACGATTAAATAAGATTTAATTAAGTTATTAATCGTTAATTCATTGAATTAGTTGAGGTTATGCATATATACTTTGAGATAGAGGTAATTAGTTGAATATATTTACAAGGAGTTGTAAAATAAATTAACTGGGCATTGTGGGACCCATTATATATTGCTATAATGGTAAAATATCACTTAAAAGTTAAGTATATATTATTTATTAATTTGAGTCATATAATTGTTATATGATCAAATTAACACTTAATTATATTAGATAATTAAGCATATGTTTAATAAGTATTTGTGGGACAAATATCAAAAATCAAAATGGACCCATGTGAACATGTATGTACCGGTTTTTGGTAGTATACATGGGTGATGATTTTAGTCTTATTTTATGCTCACTTAATCTTTGTAATGTGACATGTTATGATAGACTTTAATCATTATCACCAAGTCCACACTCCACTACCTTACACAATTTAGAAAATAGCAAAAGTATCCCACAGGGGGCTTATGGAATCCGGCCAAGATGGCCTTATAAGGACATGTGATGTTCTCATTTTTTCAACTACTTCACTTGCTCATTTTATTACTTCTCTTACTTACTCAACTTCTCTCTAAAACTTACATTCAAACTAATATTCATACCATATTACTAGTATAGTAATACAATAATATTAGTAGTATAATGTCTTACTTATTATTTAGTTAATAATAAGTTAAGATTATTTGGGTTGATTCTTGGGTGAAACAAGAAGGAGACCTTCTACTTTGGAGGTTGTTTTATGGAGGATCATCCATTAATTTCATGCTCAAGAACAATAAGAAGGAGTTTTTATTGTGCCCATATTGAACCAAAAATTCCCAATGTAAGGAAATTTTCGTCTTATCTTTTCTTTTATGCTTTTATATTTGCATGCATGATAACTAGATCCTAAATCATTAAGTTAATGTAATTTAATGAACTAATTAGAAGAGTCTAATAAAGATCTAGGACTTTCAATACTCAATATCCGATAGCAAGTGGGTGAGCCCCACTCAAGTGGTGCAAAAATAAAGTGGAGTAACGGTTGTTGAAAATCAACATGGAGAATTGGTTCCCACCCGAGTACAAAATGGTTGGCGTGTTTGTATTGACTACCGTAGACTCAATGCGGTGACAAGGAAGGATCACTTTCCCTTACCTTTTATTGAATAAATGCTTGAGAGGCTTGCCGGTAAGCCTTTTTATTGCTTTTTAGATGGCTATTTGGGCTATTTTCAAATTGCTATTGCGCCCTAAGATCAAGATAATATAAGACCACCTTTACTTGTCCATTTGGCACCTTTGCGTATCGACGCATGCCATTTGGGTTATGTAATGCTCCCGCAACTTTTCAACGATGCATGGTTAGTATTTTTTCGGAATATGTTGAGAATTTCTTTGAAGTTTTCATGGATGACTTTACCGTGCATGGTGATTCCTTTGATAGTTGTTTGTCTCATTTATCTCTTGTGCTTAAGAGATGCATTGATACATCTTAAATTCTGAAAAATGTCATTTCATGCTGGAGCAAGGTATTGTAATTGGGCATGTGGTTTCAACTAAAGGTATTGAGGTTGATAAAGCCAAAATTGACACTATTCAATAACTTCCTCACCCTACTAATGTTCGTAAAGTTCTCTCTTTCCTTGGTCATGCAGGTTTTTATAGGCGGTTTGTCAAAGACTTTTCCAAGGTAGCTTCACCATTGTGCAAATTATTGCAAAAGGAGGTAGAACTTGAGTTTGACTTAGCGTGTAAGGAGGCATTTGACAAGCTAAAAGAGAAGTTGACGTCGGCCCGAATCATACAAGCTCCAAATTGGTCTCTTCCATTTGAGCTTATGTGTGATGCTAGTGACTACGTCGTTGGTGCCGTCTTGGGTCAACGAGTTGGGAGAGTGCCCCATGTGATCTACTATGCCTCTATGACTCTCAATGAGGCTCAGAAGAACTACTTTACTACCGAGAATGAGATGTTGGCGGTGGTATTTGCTTTAGAAAAGTTTAGGTTCTATCTACTTGGTACTAAAGTAGTGGTTTACACTTATCATTCCGCTCTTAGGTATTAGATGACAAAGAAAGAGGCTAAGCGAAGGCTTATCCGATGGGTATTATTACTAAGTGAATTTGACATAGAGGTGAAGGACAAGAAAGGAGCCGAAAATGTGGTTGCGGACCACTTAAGTCGGTTAGTGAATATAGAGAAACTTGAGGAGCCTATTCAAGGCACATTTCCCGATGAAACACTGTTTACCCTTAGTTTCGTTTCTCCTTGATATGCTAACATTGTTAACTTTCTTGTTTCCAATGCATTTCCTACAGGTTTTTCCAAATCCCAAAAGGAGAAGATACGGAGTGATGCCAAATACTTTGTTTGGGATGATCCTTACTTATGGAAGCATTGCTCGGATCAAGTGGTTAGGAGATGTGTTCCGGAAAATGAGATGAGCTCTATTCTAACCTTTTGTTATTCCTATGCTTGGGGAGGACACTTTGGAGCTCGAAGGACCGCAAAGAAAGTGCCTGATGGTGGCTTCTATTGGCCAAGCTTATTTCGGGATGCCCATGGTTTTGTCAAAACTTGTGACAATTGTCAACGGAGTGGTAATATTTCTCGTCGAAATCAGATGCCTCTAACCCCTATGCTTTATTGTGAAATTTCTGATGTATGGGGCATAGATTTTATGGGTCCGTTTCCCATGTCTCATGGTTTTTTATATGTACTTCTTGCCGTTGATTATATGTCAAAGTGGGTGGAGGCTATACCCACTAGGACTAACGATGCTAAAGTTTTTGCACATTTTCTCAAGTCTAACTTCTTTTCTAGGTTCGGAATTCCAAGGGCAATGATAAGCGATAGGAGAACACACTTTTGCAATAGGACGGTAGAAGCACTTTTAAAGAAATATTGCATCACTCACAAATTATCTACAGCTTACCATCCTCAAACAAATGGCCAAGCCGAAGTATCTAACAGAGAGGTGAAGTCAATCTTGGAAAAGACGGTGAATCCGAGTCGGAAAGATTGGAGCTTGAGGTTGGATGATGCATTCTGGGCTTATAGAACGGCCTATAAAACTCCGATTGGTATGTCACCATACCGGTTGGTTTTTGGTAAGTCTTGTCATCTTCCGGTCGAGCTTGAGCACAAGGCTTTTTGGGCGGTAAAAACTTTAAACATGAGAATGGATTAGTCAGGTGTGCACCAGAAGTTGCAATTGCAAGAGTAAGAGGAGATTAGAAATGAGTCGTATGAAAATGCGACGATTTTGAAAGAGCGAACAAAGGCGTGGCATGATAAGATGCTTTCTAGGAAGACATTTTCCGTTGGTGAAAAGGTTTTGCTTTACATCTCCCGTCTTCGCTTATTTCCGGGTAAGCTACGGTCAAGATGGGTTGGCCCATTTATTGTCACTCAAGTATTTTCACATGGAACGGTGGAGATTCGTAGTCCGTCTACGGAGAAGATTTTCAAAGTGAATGGACACCGTCTCAATCCATATTATGACAGATTTCAAAATGAAGCGGTCGAGGAAGTTAATTTTATCTACCCAATATATAAAGATTAAGCTTCTCATTTCCATGTGGAGCCACGACATTAACTAAGGGGCTTTACGGGATCCAACTCAATTTCCTTTTATTATATATATATATATATACTATATATATATATATATATAGGGGCGGGTTCCCGTGCGAACTAGAGTTCCGTACGAACTGTACGAACTAGTCTATATGAGCCGTCATATTACATTATGCTGCTCTTTTAAATCCCAGCCACACACCTTATGCGTCAAACTTTATCTCTCTTCTTATACACCAAGTGACCAAACTTCCTGCCACCACACCACCCCCACCATTACCACCGGAGAACCGACATATCTCCAAGGCCAACATCAGCTGCGCCATTTTTATTCATCTCTCCGGCATAGTCCTCATCATCGCTCGTATCAAAATAGAGAAAGGTGAAGATGTTGGTGGTTTTGTTGAGGCGGTCTGATCAATTTAATGGTGGAAAGGGAGGGTGATAAAGGTTTGTGAAGAATGAAGTGGTTTGATTAGAAATCGATTGACAGTGCAAATAGGTAATTAGGATTTTTCATTAGAAGTTTTGGATGATTATTAATTAATGGGTATTAGTGATTGGTGTTAGATGTATGTTAGTGTTGGTCGATTACTTGACACCGTCATGTTGTCGAAGAAGTGGCCAAAGACGTGAATATGAAGTGTCGAAAATGGAAATCATTTCGTCTTTAATTATAGTTCCGAATTGGATATCGTGTTTGGTCACCGGAGTATTCAAATGGTGGTGGTTGGAGATTTATGATTTTGCAGATGAGTTGAATGTTGGTGCTGATGCGGTGGTCCGAGACACTGTCTCTGACGCTAGCCTGCTCGACGGTGGTCAAAAGACCATATGGGAGATGCTGCTAGAGGAGTGCAGTGGTGCGAGCTCGGGGATAGAGGCGATGTTGCTGCTGGTTTGTTCACTTGAGGCGGGAACGTAATTTGATGCTCGTAGCTGGATCAATTGTGATGTATTTTGTCTAGATAGGGAATGAAGATGCTGATAATGTGTACTTTGTATAGGGGCATGAACAAAACTAATTTGGTTGGAGTTGATAATACACAGATGACTGATGAGCATGATTTTGTGTAATGCACTGGATATTCATTCACCCAATGGCCAATGCTAAAGAGATTAATTGTTGATTTCTAGTAATTTTAAAGTGTATCTTGAAAAATAAAGTTACGTATCTAGTAACTTAAAAAAGAGTATCTAGAAAAATAAAGGTTTGTATCTAGTAGTTTAAAGAAGTGTAACTAGCAAAATAAAGACATGTATCTATTAACAATTGAGTAATTGTATTAACAATTGAGTACTAATGTTATGTACATATTAGTTGTTGTGTTGCTGAGTGATTAATTCAAATTTATATTGGCCATCTTTTGCTCTCTATTTCTCATTTCATGTGCCAATTCAAACACAATCTATTTCTCATTTCATGTTTTTGGACTCCATTGACAACATTCTACTGTTTTTGAACTCGTTTCTTTCTAGTAGTGAAATTGTGTGTGGCAAGAATTATAAATCAATTAGACGATTGAAGGATGTATTTCATTGTAAACTCAAAACATTTGAGGCATTAATATATTTCTGACTTGGTAGCACTTTATTATTCTACAGTTGGTCTCTCTTGTGACGGTCACAAGCTTGTGACAAAAAGTGTCCGTCACAAATGAGAATTTGTGATTATTATAAGGCTTTTTTATTGTTTCACTGTCAATGTTCCAAAATTATTGGTGGTAATGCCATACTCATTACATGAATGAAGGATATGTCTCTAGCAACGTACCGAAGTGTATCCATCCAGTTAGAGGTATGTATCTAGCAATTAAAAGAAGTGTATCTACCTAGTTAGAAGGGGATGTATCTAGAAATTTAAACTGAATATATTTAAATAGCTAAAGATATCTATCTAGCAAGTTAAAGAAGTGTATTTAGCTAGTTAGAGAGATGTATCTAGCAATTTAAACAAATGTATCTAATTAGCTAAATATATATATCTACCAAGTTAAAGAAGTGTATCTACCTACTTAGAGGGATGTATCTAACAACTTAAACGAGTTTATCTAAATAGCTAAAGATATGTATTTAGCAATTTAAGCAAGTGTATCTACCTAGTTAGAGGGATGTATCTTGCAACTTAAACGAGTGTGTCTAAATAGCTAAAGGTATGTATCTAGTAATTTACAGAAATATATCTACCTAGTTAGAGGAATGTATCTAGCAACTTAAACGAGTGTGTCTAAATAGCTAAAGGTATGTATCTAGTAATTTAAAGAAATGTATTTACCTAGTTAGAGGAATGTATCTAGCAACTTAAACGAGTTTATCTAAATTGTTAAAGATATGTATCTAGCAATTTAAAGAAGTGTATCCACATAACTAGAGGAGTATCTAACAACTTAAACGAACGTATCTAAATAGCTAAAAGTATATATATAGCAATTTAAAAAAGTGTACCTATTAACTTAATGTATCGTAAATTTAGGACGTGAAAGGTTTCAGTTAGACGGCCTCTTATGGGAAATTGATACTCTACCATACAAATTACGGACTACTTGTTTACACATATTACTACGCTACCAAGCAAATTAGTACTCATTAGATATGCCCTCAATTTATGTATCCTGTAGTATTTCCTCATGTATGTGGGGGCACATTTTATGTATCCAATTAAATAACACTACATATTTACATACACTTTGTCACTCATGAATCATGATAAAGAAAAGTACAAAGCAGCACAACAAACCCCACACTTTCACTAACACCAAACCCACCACCCCTCGCCTTCAGCCGACAACCACCAATCGTCATCACTCAAGTCACCACCAACATGACTCGTCGGATTCACTGGCGCCAATAGCCCTTAGTCGGAGAGTCGCCGCCGTCAAAACAGAAAGCAGGGGACGACGCCGACAACATGCGGCGACGAACCGCTCAAGTGACCACCCCAGACAGATCTAGTGACCATGCCCACCACCCCACACCGTTCCAGCGAGGGCAATAACCGCAAAACTCATCACCATCGGATTAGTAAATTGACCTTACCGAAAAGCCATCGCCGACTCCATTTGAGCATACAATTACCAACGATTTCCCGTCACAAATTTAATTCAAAGATTAATTTCTAAATGGAGCGAGTATGCACTGTGGGTTTGCCGGTGAGTAGAAGACGCATCATCGATCAAATCGCCTGAGGTTTGTCGGACGGTAGTCTAACGCCGGCGATTGAAGGTTGTTGGTAATGATGAGAGAGAAAGAGCAGGAGGGGGATATTTAGTGTGAGGGTCAAGGGAGCAGTTGAGGGCAGACTGATTTACATCCCAAATATAGGCGCGTGTTTTTTCCTCAAAGTCTATAAGTCAGTTCGTAAGTTCGCACTGAACTATAAGTTCGTACAGGATCCTAATTCTATATATATATATATATATATATATATATTTTCAATTTTAGGTAGTTTCTATTTACTTGTTATTAAATTTGTTTCCTTTAATCTAATTTGCTTGTTTTTGTGTTTTGTAGGTAAAAAAAAAAAAGAAGCAAAAACCAGCAGCATAGAGCCGCGGCTAGCAGCGGTCACGCAGCACCAGACGCCCCTCGTGGCTCCTTCTCCTGTTTTGACTGCCGCCCCACGAGGCCGAAACCAAGGCCAAACATCCATTTCCCTTCTTTCTTCTGCAGTTCCGCAAAGAACACAAAAAATAAACAACCCGCGAGATACACAACGGACGAATGACCTTGTTCTCAATCAAAAATCCATTCCCTCACACCAAATTCGTTCATGCTTAGTTTAATTCTTTGTTTTCTCTTTCACACAACCAATTTCCTTTGTTCTCCTTCAATATTAGTAGCAATTTTCGAGTTTTTGAAACCCTAACAATAGGAGATTACATTATCATTACTCATCATAAAGGGGCAAATTTTTCATCTTTTGGGTAAAAATTTCATTCTTTGTCTCTTCCTTTTAATTTTATGCTTGAATTTTCATTCTAGCTTAAATTTAAAGGAATTATCATTGTTTCTTGAGTTTTGTTGGTGATTTAATCATCTTGTGATTGAATTTGTTGAATTTGTTCCTTGTTGAGGGAGATTTGGAGTTGTAAGTGAGCTTTGTTGTTGTTCTTGAGCACTTGGAATTGTTCCTTGTTGTGGCTTGTTGACATTGTCGGGATGAGAACCAATAACGAGGCACCACCGTTTCTAACTCACAACCACCCACCAAAACACAAAAATTTACCCACACTACATCAAAAACAACCACCATTATTCCTAGACGAATACCCATTCCTAAACCCGATTTTTTAACACTTACACAAGGCCAAATTTGGGATGATTTACATGAACGTCATATGAGGGGACCCCGATTCCTTTGTCATGACACAATAGAAAACTTGGGAATGCTTGATGTGGTGGAGTCTTTGTTGAAACGTGTTGGTTTGGAGAATTTCATGGCTAAGGGAGCTCCGATGTATCAGAGGTAAGCTTTAGAGTTCTTATTTACCTTCACATTGTCGGGAGAGTCCAATAAAACTCCTAAAATCACCTTCCGTTTGAAAGGAAAGCCTCATTCTTTGACTTATGTGGGGTTGAGAAAAGCTTTTGGTATTAAGGAGATGAGTAAGGAGAAGTATGTGGGTCTTACTAAGGAAACTAGTCCAACATGGTGAAAGGAGTTGACGGGGTAGGATACACGTGGGGAAAAAGGTGAAATAAGCTCTTATATTACTCACCCTTGTCTTCGAGTTGCCCACCGCTTTGTAGCTAATACGTTCCTTTGCAAAGGGGAATCCACTAAACTTCCTCGTGTTCAATTTGGTTATTTGTGGGCTATGACTCCGGAAGGTGTGGGTGTACCGGATTGGGTTGATCTCTTTGTGAAATCTTGTTTGAATATGTGTACAAAGCAAGGAACAAGGATTGGTTGTGGTGGTTTGGTGACCTTGATAATGCAACATTTGAAGGTCGATGTGGAGGAAGATGAGATACCCTTGATGGATAGCTACCTTTTGAATGTCCCTTATTTGATACAATGTCAGGTGATACGGGCTCGTAGTGTAGAAGGGACATACTTTTATTGTTGGGGCTCTGATAATGGTACTTATTTGAAGTTGTCTCGGTCGGAAGATGATCCTTTGTCTTATGGAGAGGTGACGGAATATTTTCGTATCGATCCCGATACCGACCTTGATGATACCGAGAGTGAGGAGAAGGATGCGTATGACGAGGAAAATGAGCCTAATGTTGATAGGAGAGGTGTTGATACTACGACACGACGGTCGATTATTGCTACTACTCCCGTGGCTACTTATGATCAAGTTTGGATGAAAGAGATTGATGCTTGGAGGAAGGAGGTGGATGCTAGGTAAGTTAGGACCGATGATAAGGTCGCCACACTTTCTTCTATGCTTTTGGAGATACATGAGCTTTTTCGGTCTTTAAATAGTAAGTGGGATGAATTTGCTAAAGCACGAGAACCTAGGGAGGAGGATCATGCCTCCAAGAGCAATGGTACCGGAGATTAAGCGTGGGGGCAATGTGAAGATTAAGCGTGGGAGAGGGAATTCTTGTTGTATATATTTTATTTGAATTGCATTAAAAAAAAGAAAAAAAAAAGCAAAAAGAAAGAAAAAAAAATAGGAACCCGGCTAGGTGAAAACCCGCAAGGGCGGGCGCCTATGCAAGATTGGGTAAATGGCCGAGGACGGAGTGAAAACCCGAAAGGGCTCTCCGGGTAAACTGAAGAATTGAGATGCGTGCCATGAGAGTAATGTAAGGAATAAAAGCTAGATCGAAAGCCCGCAAGGGCGGGCGATCTAGGCAAAATGAAAAAAAAAAAAAAAGTTACTTGATTACTTGAACTACCTTGGAGTTGGCAACATAAGGAGGTTTGAAGGGTGGTTCAGGATTTAATCATTTGAAGTAACAAGGGGGGTTGGGTGGTGAAGTGTGATGAGTTAAACTGCATTGTGTCTTTGTGTTTTGATTTATAGTTTGGTTTTGATGTTGTTTGGTTGGGAACTTGGGTCACAAGGTCATTATTTTGGATTTGCGTGTGCATTTTGTTGAGACCATGTACCTACTCGGAGGAATTAAGTATTGAGAGATGGTTGGAGTAGTAATGATTAGTTGTGGTGTTTAGAGTTGGAGCAAGCTACTCACGTTTCGCTATATTGACCTTGGTGTGGGTTCTCTTTGACTTAGCCTTGGGTTTTAATCGAGGACGAGTAAAGGTCTAAGCGTGGGAGAGTTTGATTAGTCTAGTTTAGTAGGGGTTAATAAGGATATTTTGATGGTTAAATGATAGGTTAAGAAGCATACTTGGGGATTTTAGTGCTTATGTATTGAGTGTTAGTTTTGTAATGGACTTGTCTGTTTTAATGGGGTAATTGGATTGATTTATGGCTATGAGTGGAGAAGGGCTTCTTTAGAGGTTGGTATTGGGCTAAGGAAGTCATGAGAGTGTTGATTTGGAAGCAAGTCAAGGCCCAAAGATGAAGGTCAAAGCACGGAAACAAGTGAAAAGAGGAAGTGTCGCTCAAGGGAGTCCCGGGGCGCGGGAAAAACGCAGTGGGGTGTGGCAAATATGTTGGAGTAAGTGTTCTCCACAATAGTGCATTTATATAATAAATCTCATTTTGGAATATCTGTGGGATGACTAGTATATTGATACTCCACGTCAGTTGATTAACGTAAATCAATAACGATCAGCTGACTAGAGTTAGACGTTATTGTCGTATTACGGCGGTGATCAACTGACCTCTTTCGCTCACACCTTTAGGATGAGACCCAAACTGTAAACTAATTATTTGTATATGATACAGTTTAATTAGTTGTTTACATATATACTTGATATGTGTTTGGTTACGAGAGTTATTTATTGGAAATTGAGTTAAGAACTCATTCAGGTTAAGTTTATTTGTTAATTATACGGTAACTGACTGAATAAATTTTACATCTTATTCTAATAAGATTAAATAAGATTTAATTTAGTAATTAATCGTTAATTCATTAAATTAGTTGAGCTTGTGCATATATTTTGAGGTAGAGTTAATTAGTTAATTATATTTATAAGGAGTTGTAAAATAAATTAACTAGACATTATGGGACCCATTATATATTGATATAATGGTAATATATTACTTAAAGGTTAAGTATATATTATTTATTAATTTAAATCATTTAATTGTTATATGATAAAATTAACACTTAATTATACTAGATAATTAAGCATTTGACTATAAGTATTTGTGGGACAAATATCAAAAATCAAAATGGATCATTTAGCCTAGTGGAGGCCGGATTTCATGTAGTGGAAGGAATGATTTTTGTTCTTTTCTTTTCTTACAATACAACATGTGATTATGACATGTATGACACATGAAAATGATCTTATACTATCCTACTCTTTATCATTTTGCATGGGATTAAAATAAGCAAAATATTGGCTCAAAATTGAGCAACATGACCGGCCATATGGCCTATATAAGGACATATTGGTTGTTCATTTCATTTGCTCAATTTTCACTTGTTTTTGCTATTTCCTCCAACTTCTCTCCAAAACTCTCAAATCAACTAATATTCTTATATTTCTAGAGTAGTAATAAATCTAATATTAGTCACTACTTGTCACTATATTTTTCTAGTCTAAAATTATAGTGATAGTTTGGGTTAGTCTTGGGTGCATGTTGGAAGGAGACTTTCTACATTTAAAGTTCATTTAAAGGAGATCGGCCTCTTTTTTTTATCTCAAAATCAATAAGAAAAGGAGTTTCTTATTGTGTACATAAATACCGAAATTTCTCAATGTAAGAAAATTTCATCTTAGGTTTATTTAGGCCTTTATATTTGCATGCATGTTACATAGATCATTAAATACTAAATTAACAAGTTAATTATTACCTAATTAGAGGAGTCTAATTAGGGTCTATGGACTTTCAAAACATGCCTATTTCACTAGCCGCGTGGCGCGGCAAAAATCCGCGGGGCGCTGCTCTGTATTGGATTACGAGGACTACTGTAACTCTTCTTTAATTCGGCAATTATGCTCATACTTTATTAGGTTTTATGAGGTTTTATTAGGATTTATGAAGATGCTCTATGAATACCTATGAAAGGAGGGATTGTTGATCAAATTAGTCACATCTTCTTCCATCTTTTAATCATCATAATACATAGAAAAAAATTTGATAATTTATAATTTGTTTTAGTTATATTGTATGGAAGGCTAAGTTCCACATCTTGGAACAAGTTCTTGAAGCCAAATTAGTTTGAATTGTAAGACTCTTATTTTTTTTCTATTTCATTATTAGAGTATCAAATTTAGTTTGCATTATTGTTGGTTTGTTAATTGTGCACCTAGAATGATCAACTAGTTGTCATTAGTTAATTAACCATTGTTAGATTAGATGAATGAATCTTTTGTTTGTTTATCTATTCCATTGTAGCAATTATAATTCATCAATTCGTATGCTTTTCATCATCGTTGAGTTATAAAAGACTAAATTTGTATGAACCAAAGTGAAGCAACACTTGTTTTCTTCATTCGTTTATCTTTGCTAAATTCCATCGCTTTAATCTACAATCTCGATACAGTTGAGCGCTTGACTAAGTTGGCGATACTGTAAGAAATATTTGTTTACGCTTGTAACTTATTGGTGGAAATTAATTTGTCCAAGAATCATTCTCATATTTGTTCTACATTTTCAATTATTTATATTGTCTTTATATTTCATTTCATTTTTGTTTTAGTAGACTTAGAACATCAACATATCAAAACCCCCATTTAGTTACTTGCTTTTGCACACTTTAATAAAGAAAACACCTTCCTTGTGGGGTCGATCTCTACTTACACTTACGATTAGTTTGCGTTTGTAGTAGTTAAAAATACTAATTTGGAGACTCACGACAAATCTAGCCACGGAGGCCGCTATCGAGACGGGCGAGATTTGGTATTCGATTAAAGAGCTTCCGAATACGTACCCTCACCCCTTACTCCATATCTCTGTGAACATCTGAGTTCATTGGCATCCAAGAGAGTCATTCTAGAAATAGAATGCAAAGGGTAACGAGTTCTTAGTGTTCATGTCATTAATTTGAATCTTGACATGGCATACAATATTCGAACGGTTCCAATTTCCCGTTAAAATTGGTGGCGACTCCAGAAATGCGTATTCTTACGCTTGTCCTCCCAATCACACCCCTTCCGTGGTCCCCCCGTGTACCAAAGTTTGACGACTCCTCTAGGGAATATACACTTACGTGTTACCAGGGTGAAACTTGAACAAGGTTAGGGAATAGTTTGTACGAGACAGTTGTCTGTTTTCATTACTCTACCTTCATAGGTCGTTTTATTCGGCCATCCTAGGCCCAACCCAAACCATTTCGACCAATCGTCTCGTCTGGACGGTCTAAATTCTTATCTGGCCCTAAGGATGGATAGCGATTGACGTCAACCGTACCGCGGTACATACTCATGTTAGTATCGAGAGCTTTCACTACTCGAGTAAATCGACTAGGAGCCGACCTTACTCATGTTTGGCGCGGACCTATCCACAAACCTGGTTTTGATTGCTTCGTATGGCAACCCACCCTTTAAGCCATAACCATTTTAAAAGCACTCAGCATACCGTTATAATGCTTGTATAAAATAGTTTAACCTATACATGATCACCATTTTGTAAATAAAACCATGACAAACTTTTCAAAAAATAAAATCATTTTCAAAACTGTAAAGAAGTTTCAAAGGTGGCCTAAAGTAGCGCAAAATGAGTCGAAACTCTACCCAAATGTCTAGTCAAAATCATCTTTTCTCCACTTCAAGTTGTCACTCCTACTACCACACTACGGTTTCTTAGGGTAAACATTTCAAATCTTGTCATTTTCAAAACTCACTTAGCACAGTGCCACACTCCTACTTCACAAGTCGAGTCCTTTTGAGTAAGTGTGCTAGAATGGTCGATCGTGTTTTGATTCGTCGTCGGTCTCTTGCCTCAATTTTCAAAATGTCTGGAACTAGTCGAGCAAGGGTTCATCTAGATGATCCAAACTCTAATGGTAATGATCTAGTCATAGCTGTGCTCATCCGTCTCCAAACAAGTCAGGACCAAGCTTATGCTCACCTCAATGCCATTGAAGGCCGAATTGTTGCCGTAAAAACTAGGCTTCCTCCTATAGACATTCCCGATGCTAGTGTGCATGATAACATTCCACCCTCTGTGGGACAATCAGAAGTCAATACCCCACCAGTTCTTACTGAAGCTGAAAAGCGACTCCAATATCTGGAGGAGCAACTAATGTACCTCAACGGGGATGACATCGTCTACAGATAAAATAATCGCAAATATGAAACCGTAAGTACGAAGTTGCCAACCAACTTCAACATCATGACTGACATCCCAAAGTTCAAGGGGCATGAGAACCCTTTGAATCATATTCGTGCCTTCAAAGATTATATGTCTATCAAAGGCACCAAACCCGAGATGTTCCTTAGGATCTTTCCTTCATCTGTCGACACCATTCCTAGGCAGTGGTTCTATTCTCTAGAACATAAGAAAATTGCAACCTGGGATGATGCCGCAATTGAGTTCGCCAAGCAATATGAAGATAATGCTGAAATTCAAGTCAATATGCGTACTGTAGAGGTTCGTACCCAAAATAAAAAAAAGGTTTCACAGACTTCCTAATTAGGTGGAGGAAGACTAGCACACAACTTGTTAATGAATAGGACCATTTATGCAAATCACCTGAGATACCAAAACATAAAGTCTTTCAAAGACTTAACTGCGCTAGGAACAATAATGGAAGACGACCTTTAAAAGAGGATGTTTTTCTTCACTATATTAGCATTTGTTAATGAATAGGACCATCCTAGTCTTCTTTGAGTTGCCAAAAACTAAAAAGAAAAAAGAGCACATGTACTTTTTATTAGTCACTTTTTCTAGTTCTTACCCTTAACTAGTAGAATAGACTCAAAATACTTTTGGTCGTATCACTTTAGTGTAGATCACTCGACCTCTTAGAATAAGCCATAACAAGGGCGTACATTTAACACCTTTTCCATATCTTGTGGTGTGAAAATTCCTTGATCGCCGTGTCTCTAGGTGACCTTTAGGTTTGGAGACTCCATTTTTTTACCCGATTCGTCAATTCTTATATTTCGTATGATTACCAGATAAAGATAACTTGCATACTATGCCAAACAATTCAATACCCTTACAATGGGTGCTAGAAAACTAGCTCACCCGAGGTCAAACCAAATTTTTGGTGCAATCGTGCCTAAAACTATAAAAAAAAAACAGTCCAACAACTTCAAATCAAAAGTCTCAAATATTTTCAAGAATTCACGAGATAAGACAAAAAAAAATCCAGTCAATCAATAAAATTCAAAGTGTCAAAAAAAAAACTCTGTAGTCAAAAATTACAAACAAAACAAAATCCCTTAAATAGTCATCTTTTCACATGTTTCAGACGAATCAATTCGCAGTTACCATGTCTCCATGCCCTTTGGGACGATCATTTCATTCATTTAGGTGAGTGAGAGAGATACACAGATCTCCAGTGTCTTCTAACACCATTAGAACCATCCACTCCATTCCAATTTTTTTTCTCTCCCTTGTTTAGCATCTAAGAGTTAGATGGATGTAAACTAAGCTTATACGGTCACAAAAGTATATTGTTTCTATGGTTTTAGTTTTGCGTAATTTTCCGAGCTTGTTACTGTAAAGAGGGCAAAACTCATTCAAACTCTTAGGCAAAAAAAACGCGCCTCGCGTAACCCACGTGCCACTCTTGCGGCACGAAATAAAACCGGCCCCTAGCCAGTTAAAATAAATGTCGCTATACTCTTGCATTTTGACATTTGGATATGCTCATGTCATCAAATAAAACCAGCCCCTAGCCAGTTAAAATTAATGCCGCTGATGCGTGTATTTTATATAGACTTTTTAGTCCATTTATGCACGCATTTCTATGTCATTTAGGTGATATTATGTCACTATATGCCCCCATTTGGCTACTTTGTACTTTCATTACCATTTTGTAGGTACAAGCTGCGTAGTAGCGGAAACCGAGCCAAAACAGTCCACTTTGCATGCATTTAGGAGAATGAAAGGAACAGAACAGAAGCTCTTGCATGGGAAAGCGTGAAACTGCTCACAATCAAGTCCAAAGCCACGACCAACACTATGTGCTAGGTCAGAGGACCTCGATCGACCATATCTTTGGTCGATCGAGGGGAGTAATGATGAAGAAGGCTCGATCGAGTGACTCTCTACTCGATCGAGAGGATTTGTTGCTAGAGAAGACCTCGATCGAGCTGTCATCTGCTCGATCGAGGGGTAGCTGTTGAAGAATTGGTCGATCCAGAGGATGAAGTCCTCGATCGACTGATATTCTTGAATAAATGCCTCGATCAAAGGGGATTTTCCCTCTATCGAGTGAAATCTGTCACGGGCCTTACGTCCGTAGACTAATTAGGTTAGAAGTCGTGTTATGCATTATATAAGACTCTTAGTTCGTCATTAAGAAGGAGGATCGACTACTTAGCAGACACTTATCATTCACCATTAGTTTCTGAACTTTCTTAATATTTAAGTTTACATTCGGGTTTATTATCGACGCGGATTTGTTCTTTACGCCGGTTTTGCTAAGATTGTAAACTCTTTTCTCTTCTTTATTCTTAATCTTTGTTCTAGTCTTAATTACTGTTTTACCTTTCTTAATTGCTGCGTTATTGTTCTTTATGCTTGTTAATTACGATTATATCATGTCTAATGTCATATATTTAATCGTCTTTATTGCTAGCATCATTAATAGTATGAGTAGCTAATTCCCTTATATGTTAGGATGAGGAAAACTGTAATAAAGGCATGATAGGATAAAGTATATTAGTTAAGCTTGAATATGAGAATCAATCTAAGCAATATAATTGAGGTTAGTCGAATGAGTGCACGCAGGAGACTAGCTAGGTAGTTAACCCCGACCTGGATCGAGAGATTGGAAGGGAAAGGCTTGCTTAGAATTGATAGGTGACTCCTAAGAGGGCGAGAGTTAATTAGGAAAATCTCTAGGGTGGTTTGAGACCGAGAGGAGAAAACCATTGCCCTTCTCATTGATAGATTGACTGACTTAGTTGACCCGTAGATGCCGATATTGCAGTAGACCGAATCCTAGCATATTTTTCCTTTATCTGATTTATTTCGTGTTAACCTCTACCTTTATTTCTCTTCCCTTAAATCTTATTTAGTTTAGTTTAAAACCAAATCAAAACCCCCAGACTGTGACTGACAGACTTAGATTACAGTTAGTTAATTTCTTCCCTGTGGAGATCGACCATATTTCCGCTATCTTCTTTAGTTAGTAGACTTAGGCTTTTATTTTTGGTGTATAACGACTCGCATCAAATTTTGGCGCCGTTGCCGGGGAGACAATTTAATTTTCTGTTTATTTATTTCTGTCTCGTCTTAAGGAATTTCTAATTCCTTAAGACTGTTCTTATTTTCCTCTCTATAGTTGTGTATGCGCAGGTCCCAAAGGCTCGAGTTAGTGGAAGCTGACCCAGAGCCCGAAAGAACCTTATTACGCAGAAAGAGAGGGTTAAATAAGACTGTTCAGGAGGAAGACTATAGTACTTCTGACTCCGTCTTCGACAGTTTTATTTTCGAGGAAGATTCGACTGTTGAGACTACCGTACCAGCGAAGATGCCTAACATTCGTACATATTCGAGTGATTCGGAAGTGGAGCTAGACTCCAAGAAAAGATCGTATGTGTGGAAAAAGAAGTCGAAAATTACCGCAGCTGAGGGTAATTCCGCAAGTCAAAGGCCTGACGGTGGCCTTGTCACAAAACTATTTGGTTATTAGCCGGGTTTGCAACCCCGTGCAATTTGTAAATAACAATTTATTGCGTTTTCGTTAGACAATTAGACAATTAGACTATTTACTTAGATTAGACGTTACGTTATAATCCGTAGTTTAGATAAACAATTTACTTTTCCTGTTAGACATTTTTTGGTATTTTTTTGGGTATCGTTTTTGCAGGAAAAAGAAGCGGAAATCAATTGCTAAAAGTCGAAGGCTGTGCAAATAGGAAAACCATTCGATCGAGTAAATTGTTACTCGATCGAGAGACTTGGGGAAGAAAAAGACCTCGATCGAGTGGAATGAAAATCGATCCGATCGAGTAAACTGAGGATCACCAAAAGAAAGTCCTCGATCGAGTAAATCAGAACTACTCGATCGAGCGGTCCTGCCTGAAAAAGTTCTCGATCGAGTAGAATTTCTACTCGATCGACCGAACTAACTTACCTATATAAGAAAAGTCTTCGATCCCCGTTCAAATTACTCGAGGAGACGGAGGAGACTGCTGGGAGGAGGCGATGTTAGCTCCCCAGTTTGATGCTGGTTTGGGGAAGCTGTTGTTTTGTGAGTTTTTCTGTTTATTTTTTCCATTCTTTGTATATATTTCATCCCTTAAGAACATGAATTAGGGTGTGTTTCCCTTTCCCTTATATGCTGTTGTGCTGTAGCCAATGAGGATATTGTCTGTTTTGGTTTGGGGAGGTGTTTTGCATCCTTTTGCGTCTGCATTTGCATTTGTATTGCATTCACGTTTACAATTCATGTTAATTAGAAAAAATTTGAAAAAATCAAAAATATCACGTTTATTTTTGCATATAGTCGAGTCAGATTGGAGTCTTGTTCGTGATGAAATTGCACTACAAGTCTATTTTATGCTATTCCTTGCACCATTCTTGACTTACTTAGTAAAATCGAAGTAGTGAACTATTGAATTTTGTCTTGGAATTTAAATTTGATCATTAGACTTGACTCAACATTTTGGCAAACTACTTATATATTCTGAGATTTTAGAACCTATAACTGGTGACATCCATGACCAGTTCATCTAGGAATGAGAGTAGTTACTCCCCACATCTCGTGTCATTTGCTTGTATATGAATTTTGATTTCTTATTGCCTGCACGCATTGGGTTTGTGGTCAGTATTACGTGTTTTGAGAATATTTGCATCTCCCTTTTCCTCATTTTACCCCATTAACTCCACATAAAGCCATATCTGCATGTTGCCCTTAACTACATTCTAAACTGAGCCTACCTTTGCCGAGCTAGTTTAGTAGTTGAGGTATATTTTACTGTTGTGTCAGTTTTTGACTCGTTTTCATTGATTGGAGTGGGTATTTGCGAGAAAAAAGAAGAGAAGTGATGAATAGTACCTCGATCGAGCAGCTTTTAGCTCGATCGAGCAGATGTTGCTGTATGTTACCTCGATCGAGTGACTTATTTCACTCGATCGAGGGGTTTTTCCCTCGATCAGCCAAGAAAGAAAAAAAAAAGAAAGAAAATGAAAAATGAAAAAAAATATAATGAGAAAAAATAATTGGCTGAAGTTTTTGTTATTTACACTTCCTATGCTTATTATTATTTTTCGAGGTGTTTTATGGGATTTGTGTTGTATATGCCTAGATATGTTAAGGCATCGAGCTTAGTTTTTGATAGTTGGAAGAATGGAACGAGTTCTATTACGGTCTTGTTAGGAACTAGCTTGGCTATTTACCCTCACATTTCCATTAATTGTTTTGCCCCTTCTTACCAATTATCCTCACATATCCAAATTTTTGCAAATGTTCGGCACGTGATAGTCCTTGAACGGTGGTTATGCGTGTGTACGGTCCTTGAATCATCTTTCATATTAGTTAGCGATGCATGTTGTGTCGGTCGTAGTCTAGGTGAGTGACTATATTTTATTCTCTCTTTCTTATACATATTTACTTACCATTTGCATGTTGAGAGAAGAGTGACCCAGGAGAGTCCGAATTTGGTTGAGTCTTGCAGGGTCGAAAGTCTAATTTATTTCCAAGATTGTATAAATTCCTTCACTTTCGTATTAAGCTTTGTAGCGATTGAATGAGTGCATTAAACGATTTAGCATTGACTTGTAGCTAGCTCTGAGACATACTCCATTCCCCTAGGTTCATTTAGTTCCATATTTCTGCATTTAGTTTGCTTGAGGACAAGCAAAGGTTTGGTTTGGGGAAGTTTGATGCGTGTATTTTATATAGACTTTTTAGTCCATTTATGCACGCATTTCTATGTCATCTAGGTGATGTTATGTCATTATATGCCCCTATTTGGCTTCTTTGTACTTTCATTACCATTTTGTAGGTACAAGCTGCGTAGTAGCGGAAACCGAGCCAAAACAGTCCACTATGTATGGATTTAGGAGAATGGAAGGAACGGAACATAAGCTCTTGCATGGGAAAGCGTGAAACCGCTCACAATCAAGCCCAAAGCCAGAGGACCTCGATCGACCATATCTTTGGTCGATCGAGGGGAGTACTGATGAAGAAGACCTCGATCAAGCTGTCATCTGCTCGATCGAGGGGTAGTTGTTGAAGAATTGGTCGATCGAGAGGCGGAAGTCCTCGATCGGCTGATATTCTCGAATAAAGGCCTCGATCGAAGGGGATTTTCCCTCGATCGAGTAAAATCTGTCACGGGCCTTAAGTCCGTAGACTAATTAGGTTAAAAGTCGTGTTATGCATTATATAAGACTCTTAGTTCGTCATTAATGAGAATTATCGACTACTTAGCAGACACTTATCATTCACCATTAGTTTCTGAACTTTCTTAATCTTTAAGTTTACGTTCGGGTTTATTATTGACGCGGATTTGTTCTTTACGCCGGATTTGCGAAGATTGTAAACTCTTTTCTCTCCTTTATTCTTAATATTTGTTCTTGTCTTAATTACTGTTTTACCTTTCTTAATTGCTGCGTTATTGTTCTTTATGCTTGTTAATTACGATTGTATCATGTCTAATGTCATATATTCAATCGTCTTTATTGCTAGCATCATTAATAGTATGAGTAGCTAATTCCCTTGTATGTTAGGATGAGGAAAACTGTAATAAAGGCATGATAGGATAGAGTATATTAGTTAATCTTGAATATGAGAATCAATCTAAGCAGTATAATTGAGGTTAGTCGAATGAGTGCACGCAGGAGACTAGTTAGGTAGTTAACCCCGACCTGGATCGAGAGATTGGAAGGGAAAGGCTTGCTTAGAATTGATAGGTGACTCCTAAGAGGACGAGAGTTAATTAGGAAAATCCCTAGGGTGGTTTGAGACCGAGAGGAGAAAACCATTGGCCTTCTCATTGATAGATTGACTGACTTAGTTGACCCGTAGATGCCGATATTGCAGTAGACCGAATCCTAGCATATTTTTCCTTATCTGATTTATTTCGTGTTAACCTCTACCTTTATTTCTCTTCCCTTAAATCTTATTTAGTTTAGTTTAAAACCAAATCAAAACCCCCAGACTGTGACTGACAGATTTAGATTACAGTTAGTTAAATTCCTCCTTGTGGAGATCGACCCTACTTCCGCTATCTTCTTTAGTTAGTAGACTTAGGCTTTTATTTTTGGTGTATAACGACACTCATCAGCGGACCCTCTCACTAAACCGTTAAAATATGATAAGCATGAAGGGCACGTTATTTCGATGGGAATTAAACGTGTTCCTGAGTTGTAGTAGCTGTTTATATGGATTAGATAAATGTATCTTTTTCATATACTATTCATAACATCATCGTATTGTTTCATATTTTGTTTTTCATGTGGACTGTACGACAACATTGAACGCCACAAAGTGAACTGAATTACATTATATTTGTTTTGGTCTGAATCGCCCACATGAGCTGATAACTCTGGCAATTATATTGTGAAGTTGATTGATGGTGGGTTCAACAAGCCATAAGTCAAACGGTTGATTGATCGATCACAGATACGTGTTATAAAGATACCTTGTAGGACATCGTGACAACGTTATGGAGTCCTAAATGTGTAAGAACATTCAGTGTCATGTCGTGGATTGGACGTCCATAGTGTTCCTAGAGTCGATTCTTTTGACTATCGACCGTCTCTTGAGATTATGGCAGTTTTTGGGTGACTTTGGTTTCTTTCTCATGGTCGACCGTAACAGGAGGCTAAGCAGATTTTTACTGGTTCATTTCATACTGTGCTTATATCTGCAGGATTCGAGTTGAAGAAAATATCCAACCTTTATCAGGTTTTGTTATTTCTCAGGGCCACTCGAGGAGTTGTAACTGAAATGCATGGTCATGCTCGAATAATGATTCGCTTATCAGTTAGGTTACTCTCTAGTCGGGAAAACCACTCTTGATATAGATCACTTGTAAAATACGACCTTTGTGAATACGGACTTTGCAAATTGTTTTACATTGAGTGAGAGAAATTTTAGATATGAGAATCGGTTATCGCACATACACTTGTAAGGACAAGTGGGAGATTGTTGGAGCTAGTGTCCTCCACAGTTAGTGTGATAACGTGTATAAATCTCTTACAGGTTCACAGGGTATACTTAGTATTCTTATCAGTTGATTAACGTTTATCGATAACGGTTGGCTTGCTAGAAGTTTGACGTTATTGTCATTTTAATGGCGGTGATCAACTGGTCCCTAAAAATCACACCTAAAGGATGTGTTTGAGAGATATAATTATATGAAAAATATAATCATATTGATGCCTTATATGACTAAAAGGTTAGTCGATGTATATGACTAAAAGGTTAGTCAATGTAATGATGATACGATTATTTAATACGATTAAATAATACTAGCTGAGACGAATTAAATGTTAATTCGTAATTGAATATAAACTGTTATATCTAATTAATGTATATAAGTAATTATTTAATACGATTAAATAATGTGAGCTTAGTCGAATTAAAATGTTAATTCGTAATTAAACTTCAACCGTTATATTTAATTAGCAAATTATAAATATACGATATTTATAGTTAACGTATATATTATACGATATTGTCATAATAAATGATGTCAGACCGGTATTAATAAATTGACTACAAGATGTTGTATGGACTTATTAATATGTGACAACATAAATGACAATAATAATACATACACATAATATACATTAAATAAATAAAAAGAGGGAAGACTCCTCCTATCTTGACTCCACTACCTAAAACCAATTAGAGTAAAAAGAGGGAAGACTCCTCCCTCTACTACACTGCTATTTGGACGGTCAAAAGAGGAGAGTAGAGAGTTTTGATATAAACTCTTCTTCTCTACATTCTCATAAGAACTTTTTTACAAAAAATTAGTAGTTATTTTTGGTATTGATTCTAGCACAAGCAAAGGCATTTCTCAGAGCATCATGGGTGCAACGATTAGGAGAATATCGATCTCGATATTTGTTCTTAGGCCATATTGCTAGGACCGAAGGTTGATTCTAATCTTTATGCATTTCGTTTATGACTCGTATTTCATATATTATAATTTCGTTATAATCCTTAAATTTCATATTGAAATATACCGATATTTCCCACAGTTCGATCTATGATGAGTCTGACAGAGCTTCCTGATTATTTTTGGGGTTTTGCTATCTTATCTGCAATATTTTCACTAAATCGAAGCCCGACTAAAGCGGCAAACAAGACTCCATATGAGATATGGACAGGGAAAGTCCCTTATTTGTCGTTTATGAGGATTTGGGGATGCGAGACTTTTGTTAAGAATAAGTCTGACGATAAACTCGCACCCAAATCTGACGAATGTCTATTTGTAGGATATCCAAAGGAAACACGTGCTTATTACTTCTACAATAAACACGAGGACAAAGTGTTTGTGTCTCGTGATGCAGTCTTTTTAGAAAATGATTTTATTTCTAAAAGACAGAGTGGGAGAAAATTTGAACTTGATGAAGTCCAAGAGCCACAAACCGAAAAGAACGATGAGGAAAACGTTCCCTCTTCGTCTGACACGGTCATTATTCCTTCGGAACCTAGGAGGTCAAGCAGAATTAGTCATCAACCTGATAGATACCTTGGTATTATAGAGGAAGGTGGTGACTATAATGTGTTACTTTTTGAAAGTAACGAACCTACTACCTACAAAGCAGCCATTTCTAGTCCCGACTCAAAGTTATGGCTAGGAGCCATGCAATGCGAAATGGATTCTATGTAAGATAATCAAGTATGGGACTTGGTTGATTTAACTAAGGAGGTAAGACCCCTTCAGTGTAAGTGGATCTATAAGATCAAAAGTGGCATAGATAAACATAATGATGTTTACAAAGCTATATTGGTGGCAAAAGGTTTCACCCAAGTTCATGGTCTTCACTATGACGAAACCTTCACCGTAGTCGCCATGCTTCAATCCATAAGGATTATCTTATCAGTTGCCGCATTTCATAATTATGAGATTTGGCAAATGGATGTCAAAACCGCCTTCTTGAATGGGATTCTAGAAGAGGAAGTGTACATGACACAACCTGAAGGTTTTGTGGATCCATCAAACCCTAAGAAGGTATGCAAACTTAAGAGATCCATCTATGGTCTTAAGCAAGCATCCAGGAGTTGGAATCATCGTTTCGATCATGTAATTAAACAAAATGGTTTCACTCGAAGTGTCGAGGAACCGTGTTTATACATGAAGTTTAGTGGGAGTAAAGTAACTTTTCTAGTCTTGTATGTAGATGACATACTACTCATTGGGAATGATATTCCAATGCTCACTTCTGTGAAGGAGTGGCTAGGGATTCATTTCCAAATGAAAGACTTAGGAGAGGCCCAGCGCATCTTAGGTATCCGGATCTATAGGGATAGATCTAAAAGGATACTAGCATTAAGTCAAGAAACTTATATTGATAAGATTCTTGATCGGTTCAACATGAAAGACTCTAAGAGAGGCTTTCTTCCTATGGGAAGTGGGATCACTTTGAGCAAGTCAGAGTGCCCTACGAAACCCGAGGAGATTGAACGCATGAAATTGATCCCTTACGCATCTACTGTTGGATCAATCATGTATGCTATGATGTGCACTCGTCCCGATGTTGCATATGCTTTGAGCATGACAAGTCGTTACCAAGCAAATCCAGGTGAGAGTCACTGGATAGCCGTAAAGAACATATTTAAGTACTTCAGAAGGACTAAGGATTCGTTCTTAGTGTTTGGAGGCGAGACTGAGTTACGTGTAAAAGTTTACACAGATGCCAGTTTCCAAACAGATAGGGATGATATGAAATCCCAATCCGGCTACGTTTATATGATGAATGAAGGAGCTGTTTGCTGGAAGAGTTTCAAGCAAAGCGTTACAGCGGATAACAGAAGCAGAGTACCTTGCAGCGTCTGAAGCTGCAAAGGAAGCTGTGTGGATTTGGCAATTTTCGGAAGGGCTAACAGTAGTCCCTACTGCCAAAAATCCTATCACGATTTATTGTGATAACAGTGGGGCTATTTTTCAAGCAAAAGAGCCCAAGTCTAGTAAAAGTCTAGACATGTACTTAGGAAATATCATGTAATTAGAGATTACGTGGACAGAAAGGAAATTGACATTTGTAATGTTGGAACAAATGACAACATTGTTGATCCTTTAACCAAGCCTTTATCAAAGGCTACGCATGATGGTCATGTCGTCACAATGGGATTGAGACGTGTACCAGAATTACTTTAGATTATGTAATATGTAATAATTGAATGTTGTATTCATTATTTCATATATGATAATTGCATTCATTGTTCGAGTTTTATTATAAACTCTTTTATTTAGTTTGACTAAATTTAATACTTTGTTTATCCGAATAGATTGTAAGACAATGTTGGACCCTATTGAAGTGAATAGGACGAATTTAGTATTTTGTCCCTAGTCACTCAATGAGGTGACGTCTCGAAGTGACTATATTGTAAGTCGATCGATGGTTTGTTCAGCACCATGGGGTCATGGAGATGACTGGTCGTTTACATAGACATACTGTATGACACTCTGTCGGTCAGTGACATTTGTAGAGACCCTTAAATCAATTATTTGATGCCTGGTCGTGACAGGGTCTTCTATCTTATTCCTATGAGTCGATTCTTATTACTGGTGACCGTCTATCTGAGTCGGTGCAGTTTCCGATTGGTTTTGGCTGATGTTCTAGGTCGTGCCGTAAAAGGAGGCCGATGGACATCTTCTAGATCATGGTGATCTGCATCATACAGAGAAGATGAATCAATAGGAATTATCCACCCACGTTGGGTACAAACATCTTTAGGCCACTCGAGGAGAAGTTACTGTAAATGCGTGGCCACGCTCGGAAAGAGATCTATGGTAGATTTTCCGGTCAGACAGTTACTCTCCCTATCGAGAAAACCACTCTAGATATTATCAATCGCAAGTGCGTCCTGAAAGACACCTTGCGTTGAGTGGGAGATTTGATAAAGAGACAAGAGAATTGGTGACGCACACTTGTGTCAGACAAATGGGAGATTGTTGGAGTAGGTGTCCTCCACAATAGTGCGCCACTTAATAAATATCATTAAGGAATATAATTGGGATATTTATTGACTATATATATATATGATTGGTCAGTTAATTAACGTAAATCAATAACGGTTGGTGATCAACTGATCCCTTTCGGTCACACCTAAAGGATGAAATCCAAATAGTAATTAATTTTTTGTATATGATACAGTTAATTAGTCCATTACATATACTTGATATTTACGAGAGTTAACTGTTAGAAATTGAGTTATGAACTCAAATTCGATAAAGTTTATTTTTCAATTATGCGATAATTGACTAATAAATTTATATCTTATTTTAATATGATTAAATAAGATTTAACTTATTAATTAATCGTTAAATTATTAAATTAGTTGAGGTTTTGAGATAGAGGTAATTAGTTAATTATATTTACAAGGAGTTGTAAAATAAATTAACTAAGCATTGTGGGACCCATTATATATTGATATAATGGTAAAATATTACTTAAAATGTTAAGTACATATTATTTATTTATTTGTGTCATATAATTGTTATATGATCAAATTAACACTTAATTATATAAGATAATTAAGCATATGATTAATAAGTATTTGTGGGACAAATATCAAAAATCAAAATGGACCAAATAAGGCCTCACATGGCCGGTCATGGTAGTGTTGGTAAGGTGATGATGGTTGCTTTTGTTCATGCTCACAAGTCACATGTGATTATGACATGAATAGTAACCTAAAATCATTTCATTCAACACTACACTCTACCACTTTGCATGTGAATAAAAATAATCAAAATAAGTCCCTTGTGAAGGGCTCATGACCGGCCATATTGCCTATAAAAGGGCAATATGGTTGTTTATTTTATTTGTTCATTCTTGCTTATTTTCTCTTACATCTCTCAAAAACTCTTCTTCTCACTAAAACTCTCATAATACTAATATTTACTAAGTATTACTAGTGTAGTAATATATATTAATATTAGTAGCATAATATCTATCTTATTATCTATTTAATAATAAGAATAGATTATTTGGTATCATATTGGTGCAACTTGAAGGAGGTCTTCTAATTTGGAGATTGTTCTTGTTCATCCATATTTATAGCTCAAGAACAACAAGAAGGAGTTCTTGTTGTGCCCATTTAATTTCCATATCAATGTGAGGAAATTTCTTCTTTTAAATAAATATCTTTATATTTGCATGCATGTTACATAGATCATTAAATACTAAATTAACAAGTAATTTAGTAACTAATTAGAGGAGTCTAATTAAGGTCTATGGACTTTCAGGACGCTTCTCAATTTTCTCCCTAAAGCAAATACCCAGGGACTTGAACGTCGAGGCAGACGCCCTGGCAATCCTGGGAGCAACTTTAAAACCAGGTACCATCTCTACCATACCCATAGTGCATGTGCTAGAACCCGCAATTCGTAAAGAATCACAAGAGAACGACAAGCAGGAAGAGAGGGTGCAGGCAGCACTCAGAGCAGAAATCCTCTACGTGGATAATGGTACAGAGGAGCATACTGACTGGCGCACGCCGTACCACGAGTGGTTACAAAACGGTGTTCTACCAAAAGACAAAAAGGAGGAAAGAAGTTTCAAAATGAAGGCCTCGAGATTTATACTAATCGATAACATCTTGTTCAGGAAATCCTTGGCGGGCCCATACCTACGATGCTTAAACGGTGAGGAAGCACGCTCAGTCATGCATGACCTCCACAGCGGGGAATGCGGAAATCATGCACGGGGCAGGAGCTTGTCCAACAAAGCATTACGTCAGGGGTACTTCTGGCCTACCATGCGCAAGGATGCAATGCAGTATGTTAAAAGGTGCGACGCGTGTCAAAGACATGCAGCAGTTAGCCACCAACCAGCCGAACCCCTGCACCCCGTAATCTCCCCCTGGCCCTTCATGAAGTGGGGGATGGACATAGTAGGAAAACTGCCTAGAGCGCCCGGAAACAAAGTCTTCATGCTTGTAATGACAGATTACTTCTCCAAATGGATCGAAGCGGAAGATTCCCCCAGGTAACAGAAAAATAAGTCATTTCATTCATTAAGAGTAATATAATATGCAGGTTTGGCGTTCCCTCGGAAATCGTATGCGACAACGGATCCCAATTCATATCTGATAGAACAAAAGCATTATGCGACAGGTGGAACATCTCATTACATAAATCTACCCCCAGAAACCCCCAGTCCAATGGTCAATTAGAATCCAGTAACAAAATAGTGATGGATAACTTAAAAAAGAGACTGGAGGAAATAGGGGGGAAGATGGGCCGACGAACTTCCACTGGTACTATGATCCGATAGAACCACACCCAAGGTGGCAACATGGCAGACCCCATTCAGCCTAGTGTACGGAGCAGAAGCAGTAATACCCTCGGAGGTAACAGTCCCAACACACAGGTATGGCTGCATCACTGAGGAAAAGAACCAGGTAGAAATGACGAACAACGTGGACACAGTGGACGAATTACGAACCAGCGCAGCAATTCGGCTGGCTTCCTACAAACAAATCGGTGCCAGGATTACAACAAGAACGTTAGGATCAGGGTCCTCCAGGTAGGAGATCTGGTTCTAAGGGAGGTCTTCCAAAACACCAAAAACCACCGAGCCGGAAAGTTCGCCTACAGTTGGGAAGGGCCTTACCAGGTCGAGAGCATAGTAGGCAATGGAGCCTACCAACTTATGACCATGGATGGGCAACTCATACATAAATCGTGGAACATTGTTCACCTAAAAAATACTACATCTAGGGAAACAGCCCAGAGACCAAGATCACTACAAACAGCCGATACTGCTAGGAGGAGGGCACGCCCACAGGTTTGACACGCTGACATGTTCTTACTCTTCTTTAATATTTCTCTTAGTCCTTTATTTTCGTTTATCCTTTTCACTCACTCCACGCTTCTTCGTTTCCATAAAAAAAAAACTATATATGTATATATTATATTTCTGGTACAAACATATTTTACATGTCAATATAACAAAAATCCTGGGGGTACTCAAGGGCTCACCAGCTTAACTTCCTAGCAGTCCAAAGTAAAATGGGACAAGCAGTACCTCACCTCTGTAGAAACAACAGCGTGCGCCTGGACGAACAGGATCACTCAGAGTGTTCCACCAGGGCAACCAGACCCCAGCACCAGCAAAGGCACCACAACATAGTGTGGCGCTCAGACATAAGGGTAAGCGTATCCCCAGAGCCACCATCTAAAGTCCTGCCGGCCAACATACGCAGTGCACTCCCCACAAGTATAGTGCACTTCCAACAAAGTAAAGCGCGCTACACACAGTAAGTCACCACAAATACGGACGAACTAGAGAAAAAAGGACGAATTTAACATAAAACCCTTAGCCAGGGGGGAGAACACCCTACAAACAAGAAACATTGTTCAAAAAGCAAAGTACAAAGGCCCCACGGGCTGTAAAAGCACAAAAGTACGATACCAACTACATACTTAAAACACTAACTATTTTCTAAAAAGCATTTAATCTGCTGCAGATACAGGAACGTCAGGAGGCACATCAGCGTTCCCTCCTACAGGCATATCCCCTCATGTAGGCACAAACTCTCCTGCAGGAACACCTCATCATCCGGAACAGCCCACCTAGTAGGAACAGCCCATTCAGCAGGAACGTCCCCCTCAGTCGGAACAACCGTCTTAGCAGGAACCGTCCCTGACGCCGAAGCAAGAACTGGCCCCTTGGAGCATCATGTCTCCTCCTCACCATTAGAGATCTCCATATCACCCAGAACGCTCAAATCAGGCTTGGATGGAAAGGCTTCAGCAAACAAGCGCTCCTCCTCCTCCAAGTCCCACTGCAGATGTTGCCCAACCTGGAACTCCTTGATGCGCTGAATCTTGGATTCCCAGGTGGCATAAAGCAAGAAATCTAGGAGGAGCTTCTTCAGAGCAAGAACCTGGTCCTCAGCCGCCTTAGGCCCCGCAATAAGGGAACAGTTGGCACTCTGGGTACAGGCCAATTGATCCTGAGCTACCCTCTTTTCGTTCGTAGTGGCTGAAAGCTGGGATTGCAAAGCGGCATTCTGTTCCATGATATTGTTCACCTCCCTCATCAACCGTGCCACCTCCCTCTTAAAGAATAGGCTCCTTTGTAAACTCTGAAAGAAAGATGAACGCAGATCAGCAAGCCATCCAACGGAAAAAAGATGAAAGTACGAAGAAATCACCCTTACCATGAAGTCTGCCTCAACAGCATTACTCAGCAACTCCGGAAGAGGCTTGGAGGCAAGCAAACGAGTAGGCCCAGGAAGCAAGAAATGTTCCAGCTGAAGCAAATAAGACGGGTGAGTCGGAAAACAGAAGAAGAGTATGGCTACAGGAAATACCTGCCACCGAACCCCACTTGTCAAACACGTAGTCGGGAAGAGGAGTAATGGAACTAATTTTCACAAAAATGAAGCGCTTGAACCACCCATAATCCCTTACTTTTGAAGGGAGGATTATAGCAGTGGTTTTAGCATCCTGAGCACGGAGGGTCGCTAGGACATGACCCAAGGATCTATAGGTGTACAAGGCCGCGAACTCTCCGAAACCCAGATTTAATTGATGATCCTCATCCAGAGCGAACAAAGAGACCAAAACCCGCCATGCGTGGGGCATAATTTGGCAAGTCGCTAGTTGATTAAAGGCTAGGAACCTTTGGATCAGGACGGGCAGAGGAAAGACTAAACCCAAAAGAAAGGGATATTCAAAGAAACACGTCCAACCCGGACGGCGAAAGTCAGCACTTTCACCGGGTTGGGGAAGATGGATCTCAACACCTTCACCCAGACCGAACCATTTCCTCACGTCTGGGAGATGAGCGTGATAATAGCATGAATCACTCAAGTATTGCTCACGGAGAATCCCCGTGGGGTAAAGGCGTTAGGGTCAAGTGAGGGAGAAGGCGGAGGCGTGGAAGAAGAGGGGCAATCTAGATTCTCCATAACGAGGGGAAAGGTAATACCTGGGGTCACGAAGATGGCGGAGAAAATAGGAAGGCAAAGATGATGAAGGCACCGAGAGGCGTGGATGGGATATTTGTAGAGGAGAGAAGAGGGAAAAGGGAAGTTAAGAAGTGACGGTTGGGAAAGGAGAAAGATGGGGCGGACGAGTAAAGTGGGTATTGGGGAAGTGTGAGGGAGTGAAGGTAGTTGGAAGATTAATGGGGATTAAAAGAGTGGGAGTTATGTGACAAGACAAGACAAGCCCTTCTAAAGGAAGAAATTACCACTATTACATTGAAAGCAGTTGAGAAGTAATTTCTTGGGGGTAACTGTGGGTAATTTTCGTCCATATACTAGAGGGACATGTGGCCAGTTATAAGTGGATTAGAACAAAGCGCATGGATAGCTGACCTGGCAGGCAGAACGAAGTAGCACGAATTCAGCCTCCTGTCAGGAGGAACAGGAATCAGTCAGATAACGAAATCCTTGAAAGTAAGGGGGTTGAGGATCTTCAGGAAAAAATAGTTGGGGGAAAACGGCAGCAACAATTAGGGTTATCAAGGCCTATAAATAGGAGAGATACAAGGCAAAAGAGGATCATCACATAGTACCCTATCTCTTAGAAAAATAAGTCTCACTTCCGATATTAAAAGTTCTTAAGAACATTGTATTTTCCGTTCGGTTCTTGCTCACATCTCCATTAACGAAACTTAGTGCAATATTTGGCGGAAATCAGACTCCCCCGCGGTTTTTCCCGATTTGGGTTTCCGCGTCACCAATTTTTTTGTGTACATTTTCTTATTACGCACATTTCTGTTTTCATATCATTTTCTTCACGTTGTTTGTTTATTCGATTAAAAGCTATTCCCGTTGACCACCTTGACCCGTCTTTCGAGAAATCCATTTAGGTAATTTTTTTACCAAAACAGGTACATTTGCGGGTGTTACAGGTCTTCACTTGTGACAGATTTTGTCTTCAATGAGATTATGTGATATAAACTATTTTTCATACCATGTGATATTCCTCCATTTTTCAATACTTAAGAACTTTGACGATAGATAACTTTACTTTCTTAGAAATCGAAACAGTTAAAAGACATATCATTTTTATTTCATAAACAGGAGTCATCACTTTTTTATATGTTTACCAACCTAATTCTTATTTTAGAACTCAACTTTTAAACTTAAAACAATTTTTCTAATATAGTAAAAAAAATCGTGTAAATAAAATTTGTGAATAAGAACTAGTATTGCTAATCCTATCAAGTAGGTCTCGTAAGAGACCTTCTCTGACGACATTAATGAGAGTATCACAAATGGGTAATACTTGACCCGTTGTAAGTACAAAAAAAAATAAAAATAAAAATAATAACTACATCTTATGAGAATGGTCTCACTAGCATTAATGAAACCGTCTTTCTTAAAATTTGTGAATCCTATAAGGTAATAGCTACTCTCTCTTGCGACGGATATACCCATCACAAATTTTTAGTAGATAGACCTCTTCCACTTGGGTAGATAAGGCAAAACATAGAGTATCATAAATGGGTAATATTTGACCCGTTGTAAGTTTGTGACAGATATATATCTATCACAAATGAGAAATTGTGATAAAGTAATAAGATATAGTAGAGATGGTGGGTGCAACGTCATCACGAAATACTCCCTCCTATTTAAGGTGTTCTTCCTCATTTTGTTTTTGAGTTATTCAAGTTTTCTTCCTTATTACCTTTTTTGAATGTGTGGTTACTGGTTATGTGGTTTGTGTGGTATATATGTTTAATTACTTGTGGAATTGAGTATTTTGTATGGTTCAAATATAATTTTTTAATCCAAGTGTCCAAATAGAAGGGGAATGTTTCATTGAATAGGGTAGAGTAATAAGTAATGGAAGGTTACTTTGTTCACATAGTAACACGTGGAAAGAGGTGGTGAAGGGGCATGATTTGGTATGTATAACGCGCAATTAGATTATGAATTGTGTAAACAAAGAGAAGTGTAGTGTTCACATGAATCACATCATCATTCATAACATGAGAATTTTGTGAATTTCACCAAGTTTATTGATTTACAATGAAAAATCATGAGTTGGCATCACTAATCACTTGTGAAGTCTTTTGGGTCATTTGCCCAATTTTAAGAGGGTAGTAATAACGCCACTATTATTTTTGTTAATGTCACTTGAATTGTGAGAGAATGAATAGTTAATACCTCTGTAATTGACTTGTAATTGAGTGATATGAACAAAAATGGTAATGGCGTTGTCAACGCCCTTTCAAGATTGTCTAAGACAAGATGCATATCTGATAGTTTGATACTCCCTCCGTCCTGGTTAATTGTTGTCCTATTTATTTTTATGGTGTTTCAGTAAATTGTTATCCTTTTTATATTAGGAAGGGTTTCTCTGAGTAATTGGATCACCTAATGAGACTATTGTCCACTTGTCATCCATTAAGTGGAACCACAAATGGTCCCCCACTATTTCCTTGATTTTTGTACCAAAATAAAAGGAAAATAATTGACCGGGACGTAAAGAGTATCTCTATAAATAAAAATATAATTTTAAGGTGATTGATGAAACTGATTGATATATTTAGGGTTGGTTTTGTTACCCACCCAATTCATGGAAATTTAAGAATTCCATGAATTAATATTGGTAAGTTACTTGATTACCCCATATTTTATAAGATGATGGATTTTCAACTCCTACATAATGGGGGAATTGCACATGCCCTCCTTACCTTGTGCTGAAATTCCACTTTATGAGATACTAGATTTTTTGCTCGTGCAATGCACGGGTCTAAATTAATATCATTTTCAAAAAAATCTATTACAATTAACTTATAAAAATAAATTTTCAAAAAAATAATACTGATATATTGATTCAACTTCTATTTTAACCATATTTTACAAACCCTTTTACATGACCCTCCCGTTCAAATCAATATATAATGAGTTCACCATCTTTTTTGAGTCATTGAGTCATCATGATCTTGGCCTTTGGATGAAGAGGATGGATGGACAAGATTAAAACAAGATGAAGGACAAAGATTAAAAGAAAAATGGATGGACAAGATTAAAACAAAATGAAGGGACAAGATTAGAACAAAATAAGTGGGTTTTAATGACTCTCACCTACATTACGAGTGTAACTTCAACCCTTATTTTTGTAATTTCAAGCTAATATGTGATTTTGACTATATAAGTTTGAATTTATGTAACTTTAAGACAAGTTTATGTGATTTTATCCTTTTTATGAGTATAACATCAGTCATTACGAGTATAAGTTTAATCGTTTTTTTTTTAATGTAACTTTGAACTAAAATGTGATTTCAACTATATAAATTTGAATTTATGTAACTTTAAAACAAGTTTTATGTGATTTTTGCCTTTATATGAGGTTAACTTTAGTCATTAAAAGTGTAACTTTAACCATTATTTGTGTAACTTCAAATTAAAATATGATTTCGTCTATATAAATTTGAATTTATGTAACTTTAAGACAAGTTTATGTGGTATTAGCCTTTTTATGAGTACAACTTCAGTCATTACAAGTGTAATGTGAATTCTTATTTGTGTAACTTTAACTAAAAAAATGATTTAATTTCGCATTTTTATAAGTGTAACTTAAACCTTTATTAGTGAAACCTTTATTTATTATTTGTGTAATTTTAGTCATTTATAGTGTAACTTTATACTCAAATGAGATTTAATATATTAATTTGAATTTTTTAAGACATGTATAGGGGACTCTAGTCTATTCTGCTGTAACTTTAGTCCTTAATAGCGTAACTTTAGTCCTTACTAGCGTAACTTTGTTTAGAAAATTCTTAAAAGGTGTAACTTTAGTCCATAATTGTGTAACTTTAGGAAATAGTAATGTAACTTTAGAACTGGAAACCAAATCCACCAACCACCAACAAAAATAAAGAGAACTAAAAAAATAGAAAAACATTAGAATTTTTTTTTAAAAAAAACGAGATTTAAAAAAAAAGTGAATCTGAAAAAGAAGTAGATCTAGTACAAAAAACGTATATAAAAAAATGACATCTAAAATAAATATAAAAAATATGAAAAATCTGAAAATAAAAAACGAGAATTAAAATGGTGGTGGTTGCTGTTTTTTATCCTAAAAAGTGTAACTTCATTCCATAATAAAGTAAATTCAATCCATAATAAAGTAACTTCAATCCATAATAATGTAACTATAGATCAGGAAAAAAGAACCCTCTAACAACCAACACCACAAAAAAAAAAGAGATCTAAAAAATAAAAGAAAAATAACTAGAAAAAATGAGATCTTTAAAATTAAAAACGAGATTTATTTATGGATTGAAGAGACTATATTATAGAGGCGGCGGGAGGAGTTTTTTTTAGGCGGTGGTGGTGGCGTTAGAATACGATGAAGGGAGGGTGGAGTGGAGACGGCGGGAGGAGTTTTGTTGTGGTAGTGATAATTTTTTTAATTTATTTTTACGGATCTAGAGGTAGTGGTGATAGGATGATGGTGTTTGGGTGTTTTTTTTTTGGTTTATCGTGGTGGGGGTGACCGGAAAGTGGAGTTTAGAGGGGAAGACAGGGGGTGGCAGGTGGGCTCGGCGGAAGGCGGAGGAGAAGAGGCGAGGAGCAGGGCGGTGGTAAGTGGTCGTGGGGTGGTCTGGTCACTGGCGGAGGAGGCGGAGCATGGCGGTTGTGGTGGTCAGTGTTGATGGTGAGGGAGAGAGGAAAGTTTTATTTTTGGGTTTTATTTTGTTAGTATGGGAGAAATGATGAGAGATAAGTAAAATATAGAGAAAAAAGAGACTATAAAAAGGAAAGAAAATGAGTGAGAGTAGGGTTTGTATGGGTGTGTCTCACCATCTTGACCATTGATTTTGTTTTAATCTCAGTCACTCATCGTCCTAATCCAAGGGCTTGGATTAGGACTCAAGGACTCAAATATATTAAGGGGACTCATTTGAACTCACCATTATATATATATATATATAGAAAGGATCATGTAAGTCCTCTTAGGAAAGTTGAGTCCATAAGTCCTCTTATAGGCCCTTGGATCTTGAAGATGGATGGCTGAGATTGATGCTCCCAAAAAAGGATTAGTGGCTAATTTTTCACTCTATCTCATCTTTACTAATTAACCACTAATCACCATCTTAGATGAGGTAAGTCCACCTTTCTTAGATGAGTCCCTAAGTCCTATTATAAACCATTAGATCAAACAAATGAATGGTCAAGATTAAAACAAAAAAAGAAGGGCTAATATATAAGCATTCCAACACCCACCCAAACCCTAATAAAAAAACCTACCCACATTCTCTTTCTACCCACATTCTCTTTCTACCCACTTCTCTCTCCAATCTCTCCACTCATCAACCGACGACCGCCGCCGCCTCATCAGCCGCCCCCTCCACCACCTCCTCCCGCTTCCCTTTCCTTCTTTCGGCCTCCCTTTCCTCTTGCCGTCACCTCCTCTCGCCACCACTTCCTCGCCGACCTCCTCCCTTTCCTCTCGCCGTCACCTCCTCTCGCCACCACTTCCTCGCCGTCACCACCTTCACCCACCTGCCGCCTCTGTCGCCTCCCTCCCCGCTGTCGCTCCACCTCCCTCCTCCTCTCTCTGTTTTTTTTGTATGGTGGTTTATGTTTGTGGTGATGGTGGTTTAGAGATGAGGGTGTTGGATGGTGTGGTGGGGCTAGGGGCTGGCGGTTTGGTGGGGGTTTGGTGGGGTTGGGGCTGACGTGAGGGAGGGGGTTGGGGCTGTGGTGGTGGTGGTGGTGGGGAGTTGTTGGCGGTGGGGACGTGAGGGAGGGGGTGGGCTGTGGTGGTGGGGATGCGAGGGAGGGGGAGGGGGGATGTGGTGGTGGTGATGCGAGGGAGGGGGAGGGGGGCTGTGGTGGTGGTGGGGACGTGAGGGAGGGGGTTGGGGCTGTGGTGGTGGTGGGCAGTTGTTGGTGGTGGTGGAAGGGTTGTTTGCGGGTGGTGGTGGCCATTTGAACTAAAGTTACATACTCCAAATAATAAAGTTACATAAAAATCAGATTAAAGTTACATACTTCAAAAAATAAAGTTACATGAAATTGGACTAAAGTTACATGAAATTAGACTAAAGTTACCTAAAGTTGTTTACATTCAAATTATTAATATATTCAAAATCAATTAAAGTTATGTAAAATTTGACTAATGTTACAAATAGATTGAATTAAAGTTACAAATTGTTTGATTAAAGTTACATAAATCTAACTGAAATTACATAAAATTGGAATAAATAAGACCTTTAAAAAAATAAAGTTACACTCTCAAAAGAGTGAAGTTACACGATAAAGGACTAAAGTTACATAATTTATTCCATTAATTATTAACTTCAAATTATTAGTTTATAAAATTTTATAAATTTAACTATATAAGTAGTGTAACTTTTATCAACTTTTAACTATATAAGTAGTGTAATTTTTATGTAACTTTAGTCCAAATTTATGTAACTTTTGTCAATTTTAATGTAACTTTAATCGAATGTTACATAACTTTAGTTCAATTTTAAATATATTAATTGAAATTTATACAAATTTAGTAATTTTAGTCTTATTTTGTGACTATGGTCATTTCAAGCATGTAACTTTTGTAAAAGGCGACCACCACACCCCACCACCTCTACCACCACACCATCAGAACACTCCTGTATAACTCAAAAAATACAACCCAAAAAAAAATCTAAATATGGTAGTAGAGGCCGGATAAACCACTACCACGACCCCACCACAACAACCAATCAACCACGGTGGTTCAGATCTGTAAAAAAAAAAAAAGCAAGTGAAGGGTTGTAGAGGGGAGGCCGAGGGAGGCCGGAGGGGGAACGAGGGAGGCCAAGGGAGGCCTGAGGGAGGTCGGAGGGAGGCCGGAGGGATGCCGAGGGAGGCCGTGGGAGGCCGTGGGAAGCCGAGGGAGGCCGTGGAAAGCCGAGGGAGGCCGTGGGAAGCCGAGGGAGGCCGTGGGAGGCCGTGGGGAGGCCGTGGGAGGCCGGAGGGAGGCCGGAGGGAGGCCGTGGGATGCCGGAGGGAGGCCGGAGGCAGGTGGTGGCAGTGGGGAGCCGGGTGGTGGTGGGTGGTGGTAGGTATAAATCTGAAACTTTAGAGAGATCAGAGAAAGAGAGATAAGTGGGTAAAAAATTGGGTAGGTTATGAAAGAGGGGTTAGGGTTTGGTTGAGTTTTGGATGCTTATATATTAACCATTGTTTTTTTGTTTTAATCT
>JAIUZE010016376.1:0-13351 GCA_022085475.1 Heliosperma pusillum | reverse complement strand
TATATATATATATATATATATATATTATATATTAGGTTCAAATGAGTCCCCTCCTTCCCTTTGAGTCCTTGAGTCCTAATCTAAGCCCTTGGATCAAGGTGATGGATGGCTAGGATTAAAACAAAATGAAGGGTCATGATTGTGAGACACACACAATCTATTCTCTTTCAAACCCTACTACTTTTACCATTTTCTCACCCCATTTTTCTCATTTTCACATTTCTAACTATCTCTCTACCTCTTTTATCTCTCTACCTCCCAAAATAAAAACCTAAAAAATTAACCCTCTCCTCTCCCTCACTCACCAAATCCGACCACCACCACCTTCACCGCCACTCCTCCACCGCCAACTGCCGCTCCCCTGCACTGGCGCCACCATCTTCCTCCGTGGTACCCTGCCCAGCCGTCACCACCTTCCTCCATTGTCAACCGTCGCAGCCACAGACACGCGTGACCCCCACCCTTTTGTGCCGTCGCCGTTCTTACCCAACACCCCACCACCACCGTTTCTAAATTTGAAAAAAGAAGAGAAAAAAAAAAACAACCATCACTTCCACCACCACCATTTCCAGATCTGGAAAAAAAAGAAACAAACACAATAAGCAACATTCCACAACAACAACCACAAGAAACCACCATATAAACCACCACAAAAACCACCACCAATATGGACTTTTTTTCTCATTTTTTTTAAAAATAAAACAAAAAAAAGAAGAGCGGAGGGAGGTGGCCAGAAGGAAGAAAGCAGAAGGAGAGGATGGCGGCAACAGGTTGGAACTGTGCCCAGATCTGAACTTTTTTTCTAATTTTTTTTTCAAATTTGAATTTTTTGGGACTTATTGGTCTCGTTTTTATATTTTAAATTTTTATGTTTTTGTTCTTAATCTTTAGATCTGGTTTTGTGTCTACTTCTTGTTTTTTTTTTCAATATCTCTTTTTTTTGTGGTCGTTGGAGGCGGGAGGCTGATTGTTTTCTTTTTCCAGATTTATGATTTTTCTTAGATATCGTTTTTTCATTTTATATTTTTTCAGATTCACTTTGTTTTTAGATCTCGTTTTTCAGTTTTTAAATTTCTTATGTTTTTCTATTTTTTATTTTAGGTCTTGTTTTTTATATTTTTTGTTGGTTGTTGGTGGATTTTTTTTTTCCTAGATCTACAGTAACACCATTATGTACTACAGTTACACAATTATGGTTCAAAGTTACACAATTATGGTCCAAAGTTACACCATTTAAGATGTTTATTTTAAGTTACATAGGTAAGGACTGAAATTTTGCTCGTAGGGACTGAAGTTATATTATTAAGGACTAAAGTTACAATAAAAAAAGACTAAATTCACCTAAATATGACTTAAAAATATTCCAATTAATATATTAAATCATATTTTAGAATAAAGTTACACTATAAATTACTAAAGTTATACATAATAATTGAAGGTTCACTAATAAAGGTAAAAGTTATAATCATAAAAATGCTGAAACTAAATCATATTTTGGCTTAAGGTTATACAAATAAGGGTTAAAGTTTCACTCATAAAGGCTAAAGTTACACCTAAAAAAAGACTAAAATTTCATAAACTTGTAAATTGTATAAATTCAAATTCATATAGTCCAAATCACATTTTGATTTAAAGTTGCACTCGTAATGATTGTAGTTACACTCATAAAAATGCTAAAACCACATAAACTTGTTGAAATTACACAAATTATTGTTGAAGTTACACTCTTAATGACTAAAGTTAGCCTTATAAAAGGGCAAAAATCACATAAATTTGTCTTAAAATTATATAAATTCAATTTTATATAGTCAAAATCATATTTTGATTTACAGTTACACAAAAAAGTTTGAAGTTACACTCGTAATGACTGAAGTTATACTCATAAAAAGGATAAAATCATATAAACTTGTCTTAAAGTTAAATAAATTCAAATTTTTATAGTTAAAATCACATTTTAGCTTGAAGTTACTAAAATAATGGTTGACGTTACACTCGTAATGTAGGTGGAAGTCATTAAAACCCACTCATATTTTTCTAATCTTGTCCCTTCATTTTTATCTAATCTTGTCCATCCATTTTTCTTTTAATCTTGGCCTTTCATCTTGTTTTAATCTTGTCCCTCCATCCTCTTTATCCAAAGGCCAAGAAGAGGACTCATGGACTCAAAAAACAAAAGGTGGACTCATTAGAACTTGCCTTTATATATATATAGAATTAGGATCTCATGAGTCCACCCTCTTTTTTTGAGTCCGTGAGTCATAATCTCAACTGTCCAATCAATAGAGATCAATGGCTGAAATCATGCATGACTAGCAGGGGTATTTTTGTCATTTACTAAACTCATATATAATCCCTCAATCCCCACAATTCCCTCATAATTCACATTCAATTCCTCTCTCTATTATATCTCCTCTGTGATTTTCTCTCTCTACCTCCATCAATCTCTCTACCTCGATCAATCTCTTCGTCCGTCTTCCTCTCCGTCCATCTTCATCTTCTCCGTCCATCTTCATCTCCGTCGATCGTCATCTTCTCCGTCCATCTTCATCTGCTCCGTCGTTCTTCATCAAGCTGTTAGATTATATTTTCTTCATTAATTCCTTTAACTTCAAGGTCACGTATTATATTCTCTGCTTTTTAATCCTCAATTTTCAGTTTCAAGCTTTTTAATATGTTAATTAGGTTTTTATTTTCCGTTTCACTGCTTTTAATCAAATCTATGTCTTTATTATTCGTTTTAATTTATTTATTGCTGTCATCTTTTCTTTTAAATTGATTTATTGTTTTCCTCTAGTTTCTACTTGACCTAATTTATTCTTTTTTTGTGACTGATTGTATATTGACCTAATTACAAGATTTTTAATATGTTAATTAGGCTTCTATTTTCTGTTTCACTGAATTTAATCTTATTATCTTTTAATTTATGTGTTTATTCATCGTTTGAATCAATGTAATGTTGTCGTCTTTTCCTTTAAATTGATTTGCTGTTCTCATCTAGTTATTCTGTGAGATTAATTTATGTGTTTATTAGCCTATATTAGTTCTCATCTTGTTATTAGTTTCACAGAGTATTCTTAACAGTATCAATGTTGAATTTAGTGTTCTACCTTATTGTTTTACTCCTTAAGCT
This sequence comes from Heliosperma pusillum, assembly GCA_022085475.1. Taxonomy (NCBI): domain Eukaryota; kingdom Viridiplantae; phylum Streptophyta; class Magnoliopsida; order Caryophyllales; family Caryophyllaceae; genus Heliosperma; species Heliosperma pusillum. Next base: position 10,221 of record JAIUZE010016376.1, on the reverse strand, counting down.
ATATTCAGTATCACATCTTGTCCTAAACAGTATCACGTATTATCCTTAAGAGTATCACATGTTGAAATATAGTGTTATATCTAAACGTTTCATTATGTAACATATATTCAGTATCACATATAACTCTTAACAGTATCACATATCTGGTCTAACAATATCACATGTTATCCTAGTAACTCAAATTACTTTTCCTGCTAGGAGATATTGCCTCAACCTCTGCTGTTGATAACACCTTTAATTCTGTTGAGTCTGTTTCTACTCCACCATGCTTACAAGATGCTGATGTGCCTGCTGGGAATCACCTTGCTTTGAGCGTGACCCCTGGTGGTTCTGAGGAGTGGCAGAGAAATGTTGCCCCTAAATGTACACCTAGTGTAGGTCAACTTTTTTGTATAATTGAGGAATATGTTGCGTTTTATGAGTCTTATGCATTAGCATGCGGATTTGAACCAAGATTGTCTTCAACTAAAAGGTTTCGTCGTAATGGTGATATAAAGTCAAAACTGATTGTGTGTAACCGAGAAGGCTTTAGGGACTCTAAGCAGACAGTTTTGCCTCCACATGTTGAAGAAGAGGAGAAAAAGGGCAAGGGATATGATCCGAAGAAGACTAAGATCACTAGGATCGGTTGTAAAGCCAAGATTTACTTCAAATTTATCTTCAAAACAATTGACAAAGTTCATACTCTCTCACGGTTAATGACACGTACTAGCATCATGTACAATAGCAAGACAAGTCAATGAAAGTCCACGAGATAAGACGTTTCCCTGAACCGTATACGATAAGACGTTTCGTATACTCATGACCTAGATAAATGTGACAACCCTCGCGAATGCGGAAATAAAACATATAAGCATGTGATATAATTTGCGGAAATACGGTATTTTAAAAACTTTTATACATGCAAGAAAGAAAGTACGAGGAGTGTCAAATATTACAAATCAAAATACGAGATATACTACAACAAGAGACGTAGTCTCTTCAAATGTTATCAATGTAAAAGTAATTAGTAAAACAAGCTAAATAACGTCTAGAGGTGTTTTATCCAGGGACAACGCCCGCTAGCTCACACTCGAACCCAAAATATCAAGCAAAAAGCCATCCAAGCAAGCAACATGTTCATCCATGAAAAACATGAACGCCACAATTTGTGGGGAGTAACTCCGGGTTCTCCCAGCCATATCACATTAAACGTACATAAAAGGAAATACGAAAGTAGAAGCATGCATATATGAATATACATGTGAAATACGATAAGGATAAATAGGCAATTCAATATATAAGGATAAGAGCATATGAAGTACAAATCCGAATCCATCATATTATACAAAGACTCGGGGAAGACACTCTTAGGCAACCGAATACGCTCACTAGGGCTTGAATCTCACCGTTAGCGGTATAAGTTTGATAAGATTGAGACTCGACAAACAATCCATGCCAATCGTCTATTTCATGCAAGAGTTCAACTCAATGTTCACATATAATTCAGCTTACAAACAACCGTCCAATCATACAAATATAACAACATATTCTCTCACGGTAAATGACACGCACTAGCATCATGTACAATAGGAAGACAAGCCAATGGAAGCTCACGGAATAAGACATTTCCCGGAACCGTATACGATAAGACGTTTCGTATACTCATGACCTAGACAAACAAGTTCACAGGATAAGACGTTTTCCGGAATCATGTACGATAAGACGTTTCGTACACACAAGACTCTAATCCTCTCGGTAGGACGACGATAATAATACGGTCCTAGTCTAAACCTGGCCAGACTCTCGGAATAAGACATGTTCCGATTCGACATGTGGTAAGACGTTCCACATCCAAGACTCGATCATACAAAGACGTCGAGTACCCCAAATTCGGCTAAACCACACGAAAGAGGCGGAAAGAGATCTATAGTCAAAAGTCAAACTAGTATGCTACATGCAATGACACTACCTCGCAAGGATACAACATTTGACGGCCGGGTCGATCAACGCATTGCGTTCGCCTCCTAACAACGTCGTCATATCCCCCACTAAACAAATGCACAACGGCATCACGGTTACACTTCACCGCTCCGACATTTAAGTCTAACGGGTATAAAGTATGACCGGGGAATGAGAGTTCAAAACACTGAACAATAAGTTCTCACATCAAATACATAAGGTAAAACCGACTCAAAGTGGGACATATCAAAAACCGTCACAAAACATGCGATACAAGCGAATGAAATATCATATATTCTGATAAGTGAATATTTGTATGGTTTTAACCCCCAATTTAGCTCGGTTTTGTATGTCATTTGTGCTTTGTTAAGCCACTTTATGAGCTAATATCGTCTTCTAGGCGAATTCCTATGTTCTTACATGTTTTGTAGGGAAAGTGACGTTTCTACGCCCTTTTTCTATATTCCCGAGCATTTGCCTAGAACCCGACGATTCGAAGAAGCAAGCTTGACCAAGTGAAAGGCATTTCAAGAAGGTTCACTAATTCGAAAGAGAGAAGAAGCAAAGACAGTTTTGTAGTTGTCGGAAGATCAATCAATTAGGCGGAAGAATTCATCGCTTTACATCAAACCCTATCAACAAACCCGACTCAAGAGGTCAAGGGGGATGTTGGAAGTCAAGTCAAAGCAAAGGGAGATGAAACGACAGTCAAGAGCTTCCAGAAGACCACATACCCGATCGGGTAAGTGTGTACCCGATCGGGTAAGTGTGCTGATCCGAGCATGGCCGCTTCTTCTTCCCACTTTTGTCCTATGTGTTTAATGCCCGACCTCTTCTCCACGAAACCCTAATACTATAAATAGATGCTCTAGCCCCTCATATCATATCATCCACCTTTCTTACAATCCTCTTCTCTTCTCTTCTTACATTTCCTCTTTAGATTAGGAGGAAGGGAGAACTAGTCTCTCTTCTCTCATTTTCTTCTTCTTTAGTCTTTAGTTCTTAGTTTATTTCTGTCCTTTCCATATCAAAACATTAGCTTAGATTAATAAGAATTTCATCCTTGTAATCTCCTTTGTGTGGTTCAAGCGTTGTAATTGGTGGATCGTTTATTATGTGCAAGGATTTTCTATTATTGTTATCGCTTTCGTTCATGATCGTCATATAGGTATTTCTGTTTTATCCCTTGTTTAATGTTCTTATTGTTTTCCATTTGATTGTTATTCGCTTTACATATTGTCTTAGATTCATTTAGTATCGTTATAATTGTTGTTTCATTTCCTAGATTGTCAATTAGCGTCGTTATTATCGCCACATAGAGAGTCTTATAATATTGTCAAAACCAACTAAACATGTCTATCCTAGTTCTTATTAATATCATCTTAGATTTAGACATTATCATGAGTAAGTAGTCACCTTTCTAGGGTGTAGGGTAGCCATGTTAGATTGATTAAAAGATGATAATTGGATAAAGAAATTGTGCCTTTAAAACGTTGTGTCTATGCATGTTTGGATTGTAACGATAGTTAACAATTTCTGGCCGGAAATCATCGACTAAAATGGAATTCTTTTCCAAGGTAGAGATACGCGAATTGAATAGACAAAGCATGACATGGTAGATTAAGACCTAGTAAATCGCCTAAAAAGCCTGCTAGACCATCTGATCTATGATTGTAATGAACACATCATTCTTACGAACTCACAATGAATTATTTGCATGTTCCAAATCCAATTTCATCAATATGTCAATCTACATGTGTGAACCTATTTCCCTAGATGCTTTTCATTACTTGCTTTATTGTTTTCATTTGTTTTTATTTTGTTTTCATTTATGCTTTATATTAGTTTAGATATCAAAAATCCCAAAACCCAGATTTTCGTTAGATAAAACCCAATTGCGAGACATTTCACATTCTATAGGAAACACCATCTCCCTGAGGATCGACCCCTACTTCCCTAATTACATTAATTTGTTATTAGCCTAGTCTGGGTAATTTATCTTTGTATTGGGCTTGCGACAGGCCCGATCAAATTTTGGCGCCGTTGCCGGGGAGCACGGTTTAGTTTTTTTTTTCTTGTGATTTTTATCGCAATTAGTTTTATCTAGTCTTTAGGAACCCAAATTCCTTTAGACCTCTCTTGATTTTTCATCTTAGCTTTTCAATCTTATGCCCAGATCTTCTAGACTAGGGACCCCTATTCCTTTAGACCCTGATCTAGAAAGAACTCTGCATAGGAGACGAAAGTTATTCATCGAAATCTCAAAAGCTTCTGATACTTTAAGTTTAGATCGTATTCGAGAGAAATACTCAGATATTTTATCTAATCTCGAAGGAGAAGAAGATCCATTCTCATCTCCATTCACAAAAACCATCTAATCTTCAATTTGCATTCCATCTTCACCTTCACATTAGAAAATGGTTCGACTTTCAGACCATTCCAAACCCACCGCAGAAACACTTCCAAGGGGTATTGCTACACCCCAAATCGAAGCCCAAAACTTTGAAATCAAACCTTCCTTCATTAACCTTATAGAAAGAAATCAATTTGGTGGCAATGCCACAGAAAATCCCAACCTTCATATCCAAAACTTCTGTGACTATTGCTCCACTATTAGACAAATTGGAGTCACCCAAGAGCAAATTAGAGAGATGCTTTTCTCATTATTCTTTGAGGGGTAAGGCAAAGCTGTGGATACATAGCCTTGATAAGGTTACATTAGGTACCACCGATTGGGAGAGTTTAGCTCTTGCCTTCTACCAAAAGTACTTTCCTCCAGAGAAGACCGCTTTGTTGAGAAGTCAAATCACTGGTTTCCAACAAGGGGATGATGAGAGCCTATATGAAGCCTGGGAGAGGTACAAGGACTTGCAAAGAGAGTGTCCTCATCATGGGTTAGATTCATGGCTCCTTGCCATCACATTCTATAATGGATGTTATATAGAGTCCCGTCGTATCCTAGATTCTGCTAACAATGGAAGATTTGATCAAGTCAATGTTGACATTGCTCACACTACCATTGAATCCATGGCAATTCACGATTCTCAATATAGAAATTCCCGCTCCATACCATTGAAATCTAAGCAAGAGGACCCTGCTTTGACACTTTTACAAGCTCAAGTAGCCCTTCTCACACAAAAGCTAGAGCAAATCCAATCCTCTACATTTCAACAGAGTGACAATGGTGTAAGTAAAATTGAAGCCATGCTTCTGCAATTGGCTCTAAGGCAAGACACCATGATAGCTAAATTCCAAGAGAGCGATCGAGCTAAGGACGCTGCCATCAAATTGTTGGAAGCTAAAATTTCCCAATTTACCTCTTCTAATACCCACCAAACGCAAGGGCAGCTACCTTCACAATGTTACCAACCTTACGAAACTGTAAATGCCATTTCCTCGAGAAGTAATAAGCATAATGACGAGCCCGTGGTTGTTGATGTTGAGAATGAGGTGCCCATGTCAAAAGGGAAAGAGCCAGAGATTCCTATTGAGATCAAAGTCCCATTTCCCCAAAGATTAGCCAAGCACAAGGAGGAGGCATAGTATGGTAAGTTCCTTGACGTCGTCAAGAACTTAAAGGTAACAGTCCCTTTCATTGAATTGCTTACACAAGTTTCTTCTTATTCCAAGTTTATGAAGGAAGTCCTCAACAAGAAGAGATCCTTCAATGAGACTAAGACCGTAGCTTTCACTGAAGAGTGTAGTGCACTCTTGCAAAATAAGTCTCCACCAAAACTTAAGGATCCTGGTAGTTATTCCATCCCTTGCACTATAGGCACATATACCATTGGTAAGGCCCTTTGCGACCTAGGTGCTAGTGTAACTGTCATGCCCTTTTCTATGTTTGAAAAACTTAACATGGGTGCTTTGAAATGCACTAATATTACTTTGCAAATGGCGGACTGTTCTCTAAAACAACCTATGGGTGTTTTAGAAGATGTGCCCGTCAAAGTTGGTAAGTTTTTCATTCCCGTTGACTTTCTAGTACTTGACATGGCCGAGGACTCTCAAATCCCAATCATTTTGGGAAGACCCTTTTTGCACACCACGGGTGCAGTTTTCGATGTCAAGAATGGGAAGTTGACATTAGCGATAGGAGATGACCAGGTGACCTTTAGTAAAAACTCCACCGTTAGGAGTCCTGTGCTAGAAGACTCATGTTATGTGCTTAATGTTGATGACTCTTCTGTTGTTTCTTCTATGCCTCGATCCTTACTGACGGATCCGTTGGAGGCACATGTTATTGTTGATTCTCTTGCAGGTGAACATACTAAAAGCACTACTGCTAAAAGTGCTAGAAGAGGCTATTCTCGGAAAAGCTTGGCTTGGATGGAGAATATAAAGAACGCTATGAAGATGAGCTTGGATGATAGTGAGTTTAAAGATAAAGGATGATCAAAGAAAGAAATGGAGTCTAGCAAGACTTTTAGGTTGCGCTTCTCGGGAGGCAACCCGTGTTCCTTTTCTTTTTGCATTTTTTATTTAATCCCTTTTTCGTTATTAGGATTTATTTTGCAGATGAAAAAGTTTTTGAAGAATCTATAAAGACCTTCCTTGTTAAGTCCAAAAGACTAGCTTGGGGGAGTCCGCGCTGACTAGTAAGCTTCACTCTTCTTTCATTTTTCCTTTCCCCATTAAGCATCTCATTGCATATTTTGTCTTTGTGCTCACATTGAGGACAATGTGATGTTTAGCTTGGGGGAGGGATTGCATTTTCCCATTTTGCATTTTAGTTGATCATTTTTTCAAATTTTGAATAAAAGAAAGAGAAGTTTTTTGAGAAAATTTAAAATTTCTGAACATCATTGAATGCTTTTTATGCTTTGCTTGCTTGTTTACTATGCTATCATGTTACATTTCTCAAACTTAGAGCTTTCAAAAGATAATGATTCAATATTCATTGAATTGTGCATACATGGGGAAGTCTTGTACACAGTAGGCATGGAATGAATCTATAGATGAGTACGCTTGATCTTGACATTTGGCAAGTTACATATATTGTAAGGTATAACCTCCTTAGACTGGTACATCCATACCCAGTCTCATTTAGGTGTGTTGTTCTTCTTGTGATGCGTGTCATGTCAAAACGCATAAGTATGGTTCTCATTTCATTTCTATAAGCATTGCATTCATGATTCACTAAGATTTGAAGCCTTTTTCACTTTGAATTACCCCTCAAAATTAGCCTCTTCATACAAATGTTTCACAAGATAATAGCTACATATAAAAACTGCCTACCTTTTGAGCTAGTAGCTAGACTATGGTGTATGGGTGCTCTTTTGAGAAGATTTGTTCTTATATGACAAAGTGAATTTGGAAGAACGAAAATGTACAAGAAGTGATGTTATGTTCAGAAAAGAAAAAGAAAAAAAAATGAAAAAATCGGAAAAAAACGAAAAAAGAAAAGAAAAAAGAAATAAGAGAAGAAGTTGCGAGTATCTCCTAAGAAATGTCAAGTCAATATTCAGAAGGAGTTTACCCATGTGTTTCGTGTGTAATAAGCCAATCTGTTACTTCTAGCTTCGTTATTCGTCTTTTGGGAATTAATCGAAAGTTTGGATTGAGTATCCATTTATCATTGGTCAGTTTCTAGCTCATTCTAACCTTCACATGACCATAACTGTTTGTCCACCTTTCACCCATTTCCCAAAGCCTTCTTCTCATCTTTTCGGCTTCTTTTCTATGTGCATTGTGATCTTTGACTTGTGTTTTGAATTGTTTACCATATTAGATTGCGGACACATTGTCATAAGTTGTAGATAGGTGAGTGTCTCAAAAACATTTACACATAAAGAAATCACCTTTTACATACAATGAGTGTTCGAGTGTGCCGTGAGAGTCCATTTGTCAAAAAGATCATGCAAGAGCCGAAAATCTATAGTGAAATTCTTTGTGCTACGCCGTTATGTAAATCTCAGCCATGTTTATGTATCACTCTTGCCCACGTTGCTTTTGGGCTATGATTCATTATGTTTCCAAAGCTTTATGTTGAGATTTGTTTCTTGATGGTTTGGTAGCCAACGCTTGCAACCTTGTCCTGGTATTGTTTGTTATGTTTGCTTGAGGACAAGCAAAGGTTTAGCTTGGGGGAGTTTGATAAGTGAATATTTGTATGGTTTTAACCCCCAATTTAGCTCGGTTTTGTATGTCATTTGTGCTTTGTTAAGCCACTTTATGAGCTAATATCGTCTTCTATGCGAATTCCTGTGTTCTAACCTGTTTTGTAGGGAAAGTGACGTTTCTACGCCCTTTTTCTATATTCCCGAGCATTTGCCTAGAACCCGACGATTCGAAGAAGCAAGCTTGACCAAGTGAAAGGCATTTCAAGAAGGTTCACTAATTCGAAAGAGAGAAGAAGCAAAGACAGTTTCGTAGTTGTCGGAAGATCAATCATTTAGGCGGAAGAATTCATCGCTTTATATCAAACCCTATCAACAAACCCGACTCAAGAGGTCAAGGGGGATGTTGGAAGTCAAGTCAAAGCAAAGGGAGATGAAACGACAGTCAAGAGCTTCCAGAAGACCACATACCCGATCGGGTAAGTGTGTACCCGATCGGGTAAGTGTGCTGATCCGAGCATGGCCGCTTCTTCTTCCCACTTTTGACCTATGTGTTTAATGCCCGACCTCTTCTCCACAAAACCCTAATACTATAAATAGATGCTCTAGCCCCTCATATCATATCATCCACCTTTCTTACAATCCTCTTCTCTTCTCTTCTTACATTTCCTCTTTAGATTAGGAGGAAGGGAGAACTTGTAACAACCCGAAAAGTACCCAATTTTTCTAGTAAAAATATTAACTAACACTTTTCAGCAGACTTAAGTTTTTAAAATAGAATTTATTGTTTCGAGTCGTATTTTGAAATTCCGAGTTCGTATTTGGAATTTCTAAGAGATTTCATGAAAATCTCGTTTTTAGTCATCTTTGACTTTTCTTGACTTTTAAGTCGTCTTTGACTTTTTCTTGACTTTTAATGTCGTCATTGACTTTTCTTGACTTTTAAGTCGTCATAAACTTTTCTTGACTTTTAAGTCATCTTTGACTTTTCTTGACTTTCAGTCAACTTTGACTTCCGTTGACTTTTTCCCGACTCGCCTCATAAGTTTGAAGACCGAAATTTTATTTAAAAAAATAATATTTTTTATTTATTTTTATTTAGATTTATTAAGATTTATCATAATTTAATATAATTATTTTGAATTTATTTGGAATTTAAAGAATAACTTTTACGGTTTTTAACCGAACATCATTTAACTATTCTCGAGTCATCGTAAATCCCGTAACAAATTCGAAACTCGACTTTGGCATGAGTCACACGCGCGTGTCCTCTTTTTCCACTCACAATTAGATATTCTAATTGTTTTGATTAAACTAATAATAATATCTAGATATTTATTCACTTTATCGATCAGTTAACGAAAATTACGCAAAACGCTCGAAATCAGACCCGACAAGCTCAACATCACACGGCACTCCTTACTCTCTTAGACCTTGATATTTTCATTATTTTTCATTACAAAATCATAATATCTTGATATTTAGTTTAATTAACTTTATCGTTAATTATATTTAATCGATTACCGTAAAATAATTATTAAACGCAAGTCAATTACGTAACAACAATTTCAAAACCCGACTTCCTAATCCCTCTATAAACACACGGCTCACACACCCTCTTTACTCACTAACAACTTTTCATTTTTCAAGAAATCAAATTAAGATCTAAATATCACTTTCTTCATCGTTCTTCATTTGTTCTTCGTGTTCTTCAATTGTTCTTCATCGTTCTTGAGCAAAACCTTCATAAAATCTTCATTTCTTTATTAAATCCGTCCTAACTTATATTTCTAGACTCTCCTCTTCGCTCCCCATCTTCACGTACGGTTTTATTTCAATTCCGACAAAATCGTTTTCAACACTTTAATTATGGAAAATCATATTTTAAGTTCTAATAATGTTTTTCTTGTCTTTTCTTATAGGTGAAGATTTTGAAGACGAGTTTGGAGACTCGTATATTTTGGGTGAAGATTAGTAGGAGGGTTTCTTATTATATACTTCTTATTATTATTTTGGTGCTAATTGTTTTGGCTAGCTAAGGTAACAATTCCGTTTTACTCGACGAATAAATGTCACATAGCTTTTGTTTTGGTTCATGTTAGGGTTTTTATGGTTTTAGTTAGTAACATAGCTTTAGCCTTTGTTTCTTTAGTTTTTGGTTCATCTTTGTTTTAGTTCATGTTTTTATGATTTATGGAATTTTTGGTAGTAATATGATAAG